>OX411306.1:123124235-123434235 GCA_948150685.1 Rhaphigaster nebulosa | reverse complement strand
CCCATGCACATAATATGGTCTACATTTTCTGAATTTAAAATATAACAAACAAACAAAAATCTTTTGGCATTTTTTGCTGGTTAAACAATTTGAAATTGTAATATTTTACATATTAACTTATATATATGTTTACTATAGTATTTTCAAAAAAATTCTAAAAATTATTTTAAAAGTAAGTTAGCAGAACTGATGCTGATGTTTTATATTTCAGAAATCTAGTAGATTTGAATAGAGCTGGTGTACCTTTGATTGAAATTGTGTTTGCTCCAGATTTAAGTGATGGTTATGAAGCTGCTGCACTAGTTAAAGAATTAATTCTTATTTTAAGGCGGTTAAAAACATGCTCTTGTAAAATGGAAGGTACTTTTTCTTGATTTACAAAATACCTATGTGTTCGTTCTATTTAATTTATTTAAGTATAATTATTTTAAATTTCTGGAGATGAAAATGTGGTTGTATACATAGGCTAAATGTGGATTACATCGGTCACAACAATAACTGATTGGAGTAATGCATCGCATGACTAAGTAATCACCATTCAGCAAACATATGAGGTAGCATCAGTCAATTATGGCATTACTTGGCCACTTTTTTAATTTCGGATAAGGAAGATGAAAACAAGCATTTTGTTTGTATGGATACGTAAAATGAAAAGCGTACCTTCTGAAATTGCGATTTGACGAAGAGTGATTCAAAGTTATAGCTATTAATTAAAGTTATTAGCTAAATATTAAAAGCTTTCACTATCTTCAGGGACTAGTTGATGAAAATTAATTAAAAATGTGAAATAGGTTGTGCATAAGTACATAAGTTTATTACTATTTATTTCCTCCCATATCTTGGAAACTAGATTTATTATCATGATTTTCCTTGAATCTATGATTATAAAATGTTGGTCACTATTGTGTCATAGCAACATATCAGATACTGATAGATACTGCTTCTGTAAATTTTACAAGACAGTTTACTCTTAGAGAACTTTAAGTTCGGTTCTAATTTGTACATGCATAAATTATTGTGCTGTCTGCTCACAACAATATACATCTGCATTTTATCTAAGAGACCAATGCTTAGGTTTTTTTTTTAATTATTGTCCTTATTGAAATAATTTTATAGAATATTTATGTAAAAGAAGGTTTTGATTTAATTTTAGAAGGTGCCTTGAGGGTTGATGCTAATGTTTCTGTACATAAAGAAGGAGAAAATTATGGAGTACGAACTGAGATAAAAAACATTGGCAGCATTAGAGGTGTTTCTCATGCTGTTAATTATGAAATCAAAAGACAGGTAGATTATATGTGTTTATAATATTATTTCAAGAACTATAAAAATGATTATATTATTAATATAATTAAATGGAACATTCTCCATTTTTTCTAACCAAACCATTGAAATTGCTTCTTTTTATAATTATTTATTATTGCACCAAGTGATAGCTGTAAAACACTTGTTAACCCTAAGCCAAGAATATTCATTTCTTTCATCTTTTTGCAGTATCTACTCTATATATCGTTATTTAATTTTACGTTTTATTTGTATTCTGTAATATAACACTAATGCAATCAGTTGCATTTCATTGATGTTTTGTAATTGTAAATACAATCTTTTTGTTCTTTTAGCACAGACATGTTATAAAACATATGATTTAATTTTTAAAAGTTGATTATTAATGAGTTATAAATTCATTTAGTTAAATATGATTAATATTAGGTATTTTTATTACCTCAGTATAGCATAAAAAATATTTTTACACGATTTTGACATGCTGTTTTCGTCAAAAATGGGTAATATTGAGAAAATTTTGATATCTCAGGAACTATTAGACATACAGGACTTCTACTATTAGTGCTCAAAATGAAGCTATTTAAATTAACTTAAAAGTAGTTTATAATGATACAAGTTGGACATAGCTGCCATCCAGGAAATCCGATGGATTGGCCAGGGCACTCTGGAGAAAAGAAACCACACGGTATACTATAGCTGCAACGACCGGGTACATACCTTTGGGACGGGATTCATCGTCAGGAAATCGTTTAGAAGATTGGTCATCGGATTTAAACCAGTGAACCCAAGAATATCAGTGCTGAGGATTCGTGGAAAGTTCTATAACTTCTCAATCCTAAGTGTACATGCTCCGACCGAAGAAACGAATGAAGAGGAAAAGGATGAGTTCTATGATCTGCTTGAGAACACACTGGATTCATTACCTCACTATGATATGAAAATCATTGCAGGTGACCTAAACGCTAAAGTAGGCCAGGAAGATATCTATGTCCCTATTATTGGTAAACACAGCCTACATGAAATAAGTAATGATAATGGCCGACGACTGACCAACTTTGCTGCATCCAAAAGCCTTAAAATTGCCAGCACATTATTCCCTCATAAGAAAATCCATAAGGGCACGTGGACATCACCTAATGGACTCACCATCAACCAGATTGACCACATACTTGTCAGTGACAGACATCTTAGTAGCATCACCGATGTCCGAGTATTCAGAGGAGCCAATATTGATTCTGACCATTTCTTGAGTATTGCCCATGTTACAGCAAAGATTGCTATTAATCCACCTATGGCATGGGAAAGAGCGAAGAAATTTAATATTTTTAAGCTTAAAGACCCACAGATTAAGGCGAGATATGGAGAATCATTGGACTTACGGTTAAGGTGCATGCAAACTACAGATGATAGCATAGGAGATATCTGGAGCAGTTGCCGGAAAACTATTGAAGAGACTGCTGAAGCCGTTCTGGGACCAGCTGAAAAAGAGGCTAGGCATTGTTGGTTCGATGAAGATTGTCGGACTGCCACTGAAGCTAAAAATGGAGCCTATAAGATGATGATTAACAGGCACACACGTGGAACTATGGAAGAATATAGAAGGAAACGAAGGGAAGAAAAGTGCTTACATCGCAGGAAGAAAAGGGAAAATAAGAACAGGGAGTTAAAGGAGTTAGAGGAGTCTAGGACCATTGGGGACACCAGGAAGTTCTACACTAATGTAAATAGAACCCGAAAACCATTTAAGCAAATCCCTTCGATGTGTGTGGATGAGCAGGGAGCTCTCCTATCTGAAGAGCAGGCCTGCCTAGCAGAATGGAGAAGATTTTTCGAGAGGCTTCTGAATGGCCCAAGTGTAGAAAGACAGATAGAGCCCCAAATCCTGGAATCCCAAATTGATGACTTAGAACCACCAGATGAAGATGAAGTGACAGATGCTCTCAACAAGCTGAAAAACAACAAAGCGCCAGGAATTGATGGCCTCCCTTCCGAATTATTCAAGCATGGAGGAAACGAACTCATCAAACTCCTTCACAATTTACTGATAAGCATCTGGACTGAGGAGATTATACCAACGGATTGGAAGAAGACTGTTATATGCCCAATACACAAAAAGGGTGAGCTACTGAAATGTTCGAACTACTGTGGTGTCGCTTTGCTCCCTTGCGCATATAAAATACTGTCCAACATTCTGTTTCAAAGACTTTTACCGTATGCAGAGCGAGAACTGGGTCAATATCAGTGCGGATTTAGACGTGGTCGATCGACAATAGACCAAATTTTCTGTCTGAGAACCATTCTGGAAAGAGGGCGTGAATACAAACTTAAAACCCATCATTTATTTGTCGACTTTAAATCAGCCTACGACACAGTAGATCATGCAAAGCTATACGAAGCATTAACCCACTTCGGAATCCCCAGAAAGCTAATAAGATTGATAAGGATAACGATGGAAGACATTGTTTGTGTTGTGAAAATTCGGGGCAACATCTCAGAAGAATTTTCAACAAAAAGGGGAGTGAGACAGGGTGATGCTTTAGCTTGCCTCCTCTTCCTAATAGTACTGGAAAAGGCTGTTCGAGACTCCAACATTCAAACATCGGGCACGATATTTAACAGGATGGTCCAGATTCTCGCTTTTGCTGACGACATTGACATAATTGGACGTTCTCGGCAGGCGGTTACTGAATCCTTCTTGAAACTGGAGGCTGCAGCAAGAAATCTGGGTTTGATTGTCAATGATGAAAAAACAAAATACATGGTAACCCAGGAGATCCCTCGGTAGGATCGTGATAGAGTAGATTTTGGCCCCTACAAGTTTGAGCAGGTTAAAGAATTCTCTTACCTAGGTTCTGCTTAACCAGCGATAACCGGATGGAGGTAGAGGTAAGGAAAAGGATTTTGATGGCTAACCGTTGTTACTATGGATTGAAACAGCACTTGAAAAGTCACTTAGTAACCCAGCGTACCAAGTTCATCCTGTATAAGACTCTCATCCGACCGGTTCTGACTTATGGATCCGAGACATGGACAACAACAAAGGCTGTGGAACACGACCTTCTGGTATTGGAACGCAGGATATTAAGAGGAATTTGTGGTCCAGTACTTGTAGATGGAGAATGGAAACGGAGGAAGAACCAGGATATCTACAAGAAGTTTGACGGCCCTGATGTCGTTAAATTTATAAAAGCAGCCCGACTCAGATGGGCAGGCCATGTTGCCAGAATGGGAGACGATATGATACCAAGGAAGCTTCTGACTGAGATCCTTCATGGTGGACGATGCGTCGGAAGACCCAAGTTGCGATGGAGGGACTGTGTGGACACCGATGCAAAGAAGTTTGGAGTGAGAGACTGGATGGTGGCAGCAAAAAATAGGGACACCTGGCGGTTGCTGTTGGCGGAGGCCATGACTCGCTAGCGGGTTGTAGTGCCAAGAAAAGAAGAAGAAGGAACAGCAATTTTCATGATAATTTTTCTTTCATGGCATTACAACTCATGTAGAGTCTTCTCTGAGAAGTGCTGTTGCCTTCCAGTCATGAACACCAAGGATAGCTCAGGCGTCTATTTCCACTCCGTTAGCCCATCTAAGTCTTGATCAGCCTACCTGTCTTGTTGCGTAGATCAGCTCATCTAATATTTTTCTCAATATTTGTTCTTCAGGCATCTGGCGAATTATTACCCTCACAATATCAGCATCTCAATATAGCTCCTGTAGCTCATTCGTGGTTCCTGGTTAATATTGAGTATTGGACCAAATATTCTTCTTAAAACACGATGCTCACATCGAATGAGGGATGCTTCTTGGATTCTTGATATCGTCCAAGTCTCCGACCCATATGTTAGCTCTGGTCTTATAGGTTTTGTATTTGCACAGCATGGTTCTGCGTGAGATCACTCCGTTTTTTAGGTGTCTTTTAAAACTAAAATTTCACCTCCTTCATTGTCACTTGTATTTGCCACAATAGTTGAGGTTGGATACCCAAGTCTAGCATATCCTGATACAGTTCATCCCTTAGGATGCTGTGATATGCCCTCTGAAAATCAATGAAGAGGTAGTTTGTGCACATATTATGCTCTCTTGTGAGGACAAAAAAAGTTTTTAGCTTGAGAGATCGAGGATTGTTCTAATCGATATTATTTGGTCCAACATAGCTCTTTGAATCCAGCCTCGCATGAATCCAGCCTGATATATGGAAGTAGCCTCTGAAAGAGGATTCTGAAATAGATTTTGTTTGCACATGATAACAAGGATATCCTGCGGTAATTGTGACAATCCAAGATATCTCCCTTCTTATGAATGATACCATAATATAAACCTCGTGAGTTCCTTCCCACCATATTTGAACTGTTCTGATGGTATTCCCAGAGCCTTATTATTTTTTCAAAGGTACCTTTTTTTTTAAGGTGGCTCTTCCACATCTTCAATGTCAGAAGATTCCAGGTCACCAGCTGGTATTTTCTACTCACTACTCTAACCTGAGGGGTGCTATCATTCAAGTCTTTGAAAGCAGCATTTCCACTGCTCCATTATTTGACTTCTGTTAGTGACTAGATTACCCTCATTGTCTTTACATGCACTGGGTTTAGGGCTTGAATGTTCTTTGGCTCTGGTTGATTTAGTAGAATTTCCTGATTTCATTTTGGCTTCTCATATTTTTTATATCTTCTAGTCGGTCTCTCTTGCAGGTTCTTTTCTTCCTCTCTAAGTGTCTTTTCTCTTCCTTTCTCCTGGTTCGGTATTCTTCTACTGAGGCTCTTGTGTGTCTTCGTTGGATCATCTACCGGTATGTATCATTATGAATATATGTGATCCTCTAGCACTCCTCATCAAACTATCCTGCCTTCCATGTTGCTTCTTGATAGCCGAATATTTCTTGAGAGACTTCCACCATTGTCTCCTGACATCTCCTCCATCGCTGGTTCAGGTTTCTCGATTTGCTTAGGCTTCCTATTTTATTATCCAAATGCCTAGAGAAGCATTTCCTCTTCTCATAATCTTTAAACCCTCAAGGTTAAACCTTACTTATTGCGGTCCATGTTGGACTCTTACCTTTGATATTTTTGTGCTCTGATCCGGACAACCGTTAAGTAGTGGTCGGAATCAATATTTGCTCCTCTATAGAATCTGAGATCCTGGAGGGTAGAAATGTGCCTAGAGCTCATCAATACATGCTCAATCTGGTTGCAAGCCACACCAGCTTTCCGATCCGTATAGTGGCACTGGGAGAAAAACTGATTTGAATAGCAGAATCTTCGCTTTCCTGCTCAATTCCTGCTTTCCAATGAGTGTCATGGATATTTGGTAGAATATTCCATTGGCCTTTTGGACTCTATTCATTACCTCCTGGTCTATTCTTCCATCCTTGCATATCATTGTTCCCAGGTAGCAGTATGTATCAGTTTGCTCAAGGGTCTCTCCATTGCAAGTGATTCTAAAATCCTCATTCCTTCGTCCAATACACATAACGTTGCTTTTGGAGGCATTGATCTGCATGCTTTTTAATTGCAGTTCTTCTTGCCACTCATCCACAGTGACCTGGAGAGATTCAGCAGTATCCGCCACCAATACCACATCATCTGCATACAGCAATGCCTGTGCCAACACTGGGGTCATATTCCAGTATCCCACTATTGCTCTGGGTGTCCTCCTTTTACAAAATTTCTAAATGGCATCCATGAAAATTTTGAACAGTAGGAGGCTTAGGCTATCGCCCTGTTTGACTCCCCTAAAGAAATGGAACAACCTGGACTCAGTGCCGGCTAGCCTTATTATTCCGTTTGGGTCTTGGTAAACTGACTTAATTGCGCTTCTTATAAGATTTTGTGGGATTCTCCTGTCTTCCAATGCATCCTATACTTCCTGTCTAGGAACATGGTCGAAAGCCGCCCATAAATCTAAGAAAGCTAGGTATACTGCTTTACCTCTATCCCATGCCTTCTCTACAATCATTCTCAGGGAGAAGATATGATCCTGTGTCTGCCTACCGGGCCTAAAACCTGCCTGTTCCTCTTCCAGATCCTCTTCCAACAATTTCCTTAATCTTTGTTCCAGAATCCTAGTGTATACTTTGTATACCACTGATGACAGACATATTTGGCTTCCCTTCTTATGAATTGGGATAATGATGTTATTTTCCCATTCTATTGGTATTCTTTTGAGATCCCAAATCTTTTGGAATAGTGTTTGGAGACTCTTGACTAGTTCATTTCCTCCATATTTTGTAAATTCGGGTGCAATCCCATCTGAACCAGCCGCTTTTCCCATTTTTACTTTAGCAATGGCTGCTTTGACTTCCTCCTCTTCTATGGTGTCATCCATTTTGGGGACTTCTGGTTCAGTTATTCTACCTCTTCTACGGCAATCTCGAAAATTCCGCTGCCTTTCTTCCATTCTGAATTTTTCTTGAAAGTATTTCCTCCAAACCTCCAGTATGTCCTTGTCTTCTGTCACCAGTATGCCATGCTCATCTTTTACACTTCTCACAGGCTTTGCTTTTTTGTTCCTTAGTGCTCTTGTGATGTGCCAGAATTTCCTTATATTTTTTTTATAATTTTTATCCAATTCTTGCCCGAATTCCTCCCAAGTTTTTCTCTTAGCTTCCTTAACTTTTCTCTTAGACTTGTTCCTTTTCTCTATGTATAATGCCCAGTCTCCTGGCGACTTGCTTCTACAGTAGTGTTTCCAGGCCTCTTTCTTTGCAGATACGACCCGTTTCACTTCCTCGCTCCACCACCTAGTTTTCTTAGTAGTAGGTCTTATTTGCTGTAAACCACATACTTCCTCCGCTGTCCTGAGTATACTGTATTTGATTTGCACCCAAATAGTGTCAACATCTGCATCCCCATTAACTTCTTGAAGTTGAACTTGAAGGCGATTTGTATAAGCTTGCTCTATTTCCTCTTCTCTTAGCTTGTTGACAACTATCCTATTATATGACTTGGCGATCTTTTTCAGAGGTTTTAGTATCTTGGAGTCAGCAACCAATAGCCTGTGATCCATATTCAATTCTGATCCTTGTATAACTTTAATGTCTGTAAAGTACTGTCTGAGTTCCCTGTCGATGATAAAATAATCAATGATGCTGTTTCTGGTAACTCTTCCATTGCCTTTTTCAAATGTGATTTTATGGATCGTCTTATGATTATACCAAAAGTTTCCAATGAGCATATTATTTTCCACGCAGAACTCAATTAGCCTGATTCCATTGTTATTAATGCACTCTTCACCTCCCCATATACCCATCGTTCCAAAGGCTGTTTGATGATTCCGACTTGTTCTTCCATTTAAATCTCTGGACACTATGATCATTCTATTCCGATTCCTTGCGTTGTCTACTGTTCTCTGCAGGTCTTCATAAAACTGGTCTTTATCTACCGTGACAGAATCTTCAGTAGGGGCATATACCTATATCATGGAGACTTTTCCAGAATATTTGTGTCCCCTCAGGAGAAAGGGTGGCCGGGCTATACCCCCCAGCACTGGTTACCTGTTGGTCCATAGGTCTTTATTCTTTACATTCAGACCACCCCTCCTAGGAGGGATCCCCCATTCACCACCTGGGGGACGCGCTCCCTAGCAGTCAGGTTCCGCCGAGAGCAGACGATCATCATAACTAAAATAGACAGAGTGGTTTTTCTTATTGTATGTTCCATGGTCCGTCCATTTTATTTATTGTGTTAGGAGCTGTTGTAAAGCTGCCAGTCAATATAATGACGGTATTCCATGTTCCAAGTTTGAAACCCATTAGATGGGTGCAGTGTCCTTGCATTAGGTTCAGTCTGGCTTGTCTTTGTACATGCTTCGGTGTAATTGTTTCGGATTCCGAAACTGTTAAGTGAAGCTGGCTCCATCTTACGGTAGTCGAGACAGCTAGGGCTTAAGCCATGCTCTCTATAGGAAGTAAAGGGAAACAGAGGGCTTTTAAGTCCACAACTAAGTCAGATAAAGCCCAGATAGCCGGCATTTTGCTTGAAACTTAGAGCTTGGTTATTAAAAATCATCAATGATCGAGTAGGTTCAAGAAGCTGCTCCCCTGACATAGTGAAGAAGAGAAATGAGAGAGTTATGAGGAGAGGCCTGCAGGCAATAATCAGCATATAATTTAAATCAAGAAGCAGAACAACTGGCGTTAGTCACCTTCTTTTTTTCTGCACGTTCCTTCTGCTACAAATCACCCACCTACCTTCAACATACTCAACCGGCAGTTCAGCATTATTATCAATAGACCCAGCTATCAAAATTTAACTAACCCCTAATAACTATTATTGTTCAAAATTTGGCTTCCCCATTCTGTACATGTAATTCAGAAAATATATTAATTCATAGTATCCTTTACCTTAAATAGTCTTTTTTCATATAGTCCACTCCAGTTTTCATACAGATTAAATATCAAAAGGTGTTAATGTTTGACCAGTAAGATGAAAGCATTAATACCGTACAGTAATTGTTTCTCCTAACCTGGAGGACCAGTGGCTGACTCAAGTCAATGACTGGGCGATGGGGTTTCACTACTTCCCTACGCCATTCCATGATATTTGCTGAAATAAAGTCATAAAGTGGTGATTTTTTGTTTTTCAGTAGAAAAAAAATCCTGTTCTATACAATAGTAAGACCATAAGGCCACTGTAGTCTCAAAAATATATATTAATTTTAATATATTATTTCATTTATCATCCAAATTTTCACCCATTCAGGCATCATCAGGAATTAGTACATTTTTTTCAAACGATCGTGATGGTGTACCCCTGAAACATATAATAATCATAAAAAGGACTTACCAGTCAGACACAAAGGGAACACAAATATCTGGCTGGTAAGTTCTTTTTATGATTATTATATGTTTCAGGTGTATGCCATTGTGGTCGTTTGAAAAATGATAGATAGTCTCTTTTCTTGAATCCTGATTTGAAAAATGATAGATAGTCTCTTTCCTTGAATCCTGATTGTCAAAAACCCTGTTCTTTTAAAAAACTGTATCTTGGGAACTACCAAATTACATAGCTCTATCAGAGCTCAAATTTTTTAATTTTCACTCTATTTTTATTACCTTTTTAAACAAGTTATAGATAATTTTTTGGACTAATTGGTTTATATACAGTCTGTTGTTATGTTCTCAGAGGGGATACTTCCTTGTTTGCTCCAAAAATTTTGTGTCTGTGGAAATAACAAAATTTTCAAGTCATATGTCCTTTTTTTCAATATATTACGAGCAGCTTTTGCTTTATAAATCTGACAGCTATTAGCAAAAACACCATGATCATTACAATTTACAAATTTTAAATTTATATTTTTTCTATTTATTTAGCACTCTCGGAAGTCATGAGTTTTAGCACATTTATCATATGAGGTGATTTAAAAAAACATAATAATATTAAATAGAGAAAAATACTTGAAATTAAAGGATATATATACAGACACTTTTTATAATTAAAAACATAAATATACTATAAATTTGAAGACAGATACTAGATTAATAATAATAATAATAATTAATAATTATTAGGGAGATATAATTAATAAATTAAATATAGACTAAAATAATAATAATTTACAATATAATAATAAAAAAACTAAATTATTAATTGTTGATTGCAAATTTTAAATAATGGCTAAAACAAAAGTACAGAGAGGGGATAGGATAAATAAAGAAATAAGGATTAGATTGTCTGCAATACAGAGTTTGTGTGATAGTGAAAATTAAATGCATGTAATTAGTATTCCTTTTGAAATTTTAAATTTATGACACAATAATATTGGCAAAATATTTTCATCTGGATACATCGTTTTAAAAGGAAAATATATACAAAAATTTATCAATGTGAACTTAGGGTTATTTAAATAAAATTTATAAAATATTTATTGTTATTTTATGTAAATTGTGCAATGTTTTTTTTGATTTTATATGTTATTAAGAATTAGATATAACCCTGAAGATGAGGCAGAGAGCCGCGAAACGTTGGTCCTAATGTAAAAACTTAATAAAGTAATAAGAAAGAAATTTAGTTCACTACTAACCTTACAGACATATCACAAGAGGGTTTTTGATGATAGTTAGTTACAGTGTGATCAAATATTGGACATTTATGACAATGGATAACAATTATGCTATGTTCATACTTTTCTCAATATACTCAACACTGACTAATCTCATAAGTAGCTGCAATCGATTTTTGTCTCATGCCAGATTTAAATTTTACTAAGAAGACCTGTAATTTCATAACTTGTTAATAATTATCTTCCTTTGTGCAATCTGGAAATTCTGCATTTTTAAGATATAAATCTTTTTTTGTCTCCATTCAAAGTGATAATAGATGACAAATAAATGAAATTAAGTAAAAAAAAATTATTGTCAGTTTTGCAGATAATTTTGAAAAAAAAAAAAGAAGCTAATATTATGTAAATCAATACTTTCTTGCATTGTGAAAGAATGAAGTACTATTGGCTGCATTTTGAACTTTGGAATTTTAGGGTGTTCTGTACATTCCATGTTTTTAGGTTTACTTTACTCTGATTCCGAAAAAATATCATAAAAGTTATATGAAGGAATAAGATAGCGCAGGTGGCGGTCAAAAAAATATATCACAAATAGTATTAACTATTTATTAGAAACCAACATTTCTTATTTACTTAGCCCTGATGAAGAACTGCAAAGTGCGTCGAAACACGGTTTCTAATAAATAATTTATATTATTTGTGATTCATTTTTTTGATCACCTTCCAGACCATCTTATTCCTTCATATAATTTTTACAGACAACTATTAATTATTCAACATAAAAGTTATAGGTTGGAACTTCATCTGGAATTATTTTATTACCTTTGAAATATGTTGTAATTGATTTGTATTATCAGAAATTTTATCAGTCACTTCTTAATCGCTTTTAGGTTTTTTAATAATTTTTTAATTTAAAAAAAATCTGTTTTATAATTAATATTAATTTACCTTTTTTAGATAGATCTTCTTGAGTCAGGAGGTCTGGTATTCAATGAAACTAGAGCTTGGGATGCATTTCTAGATGAAACAGTGCCAATGAGGGACAAAGAAATGAAACAGGTTTTGAGAAATTTGTTTTTTAAATTTAAATAACAGTGGAAGCTTTGAAAATTATTCCAAACAATAGAACAGTACTTGTTTTATAATGTAGCATTTGTTTCTCTTCCAACATACTCTGTGTTTTCTGGAAGATGAAATATTTAAGCTTCTTTTGAACATATGTTCTTTTCTTAACAAGAAAAAAATATATATTAAGGCGTATATTATAAGGCATGTATTCCATCTTCGGTGCTGGTGATGGAAGGAAGAAGAATGAGTCTCCAGATTAACGAGGATGAGATCCTTACTTTGAGGAAGAGGAATCCAGTTCACCTGCAGATACACTGCATAGTTGGGAACTACAGATTTGATTGTGTTAAAAGTTTTAAGTACTTGGGATCGATGATCAACGATTTCTTGGATGAGGAAGAAGAAATAAAGTGCAGAATAATGGCAGCTTATCGATTTTTTTGTTCAGTCTATCTAAACTCTTAAGAAGTAGATTGCTCATTCGTGCAGCCAAACTCAGACTGTATAAAACAATTGTCTGGCCCATCTGGAACTACGCATCTGAAGCCTGAACATTGCGTAAAGCTGAACGTATCGACAGGCTCGAAAGGAAGATCCTAGACGCATTTATGGACTTTTAGTGGAGAATGGTTCGTTTCGACTCAGAAAAAACAAAGAGCTGTATACATTTTATAATGACCTGAGTGTTTCCCAATTTGTAAGAGTACTACAAATTAGTTGGCTTTGGCACGTAATCAGAATAGGTGAGAAGAGGGCAGTCAAAAGACTGTATAATGGAAACCCTGATAGAGAAAGGTCTCGTGGAAGATCGAAGGGAAGATGAAAGGATAGTGTCTCTGAGGATCTGAAGAAAACAGGATTATCCATCAGGTGTGCTACCAACAGGTACGACTGGGAAAGAGTGGTTGAGCTGGCCAAGGACCGCTTCATGCGTCCGTTGCACCGATAACGAAAGAATTATATATTAATAATATATTATATCTGTGAATGAAAGAGACTTTAGAACAAAATTTGCCCTACAATAATGCTGTAGTTTTGACAGTATTTCGAGCACCTTTCCTCTTCACAATTCCGCTTGATTAATTCCAGTTTGTTCTGCTGATCTAGGTAGTTATGTTTGAATGATCTGTTGCTGTTTATATTAAAATCTACACTTTGAAAATATAGTGAAGGCAGTTTAGAGCTGAATTGTGAAAAGAGCTGATTATGGCAAGAAGTCAGTTCTTCCCTCTTTACACAAAGAAAGAAGTTCTGAGCTGATTGTTAGATGTAATTGAATAAAAAAAATTATAATAAAATATGTTGTTTCATCATCATTCAACATTATCTATCATAAGGGGTTAGTGTCAGTGGATTCATAAACCTCTCCGAATTAAACATGTTATCTGTATCTTTAGATTTTAATGTCATTGGATCAATGAATTTTGAATTTCGCTGGCTGTAACACTGGCAGGTGATAAACTTGGGCTCACATGTTTTTTTTTTTGTATCTCATATTCAACCAACTGTTCAATGATCTATTAAAGAAATTTTCTATGAAGTTTAGGACAGTTCACAAGAGTAGTATGTGGGGAAGTAGAACCTGAAAATGGGCTGTTTTAGAGCTGTGTAGTACTGGAGCTGCCACAGAGGTTGGAGAGAGAGCATTGATAACTGACCTCTCCACACGTTGTTTCATTCAAGTTCCCCACTTTTATTCAGGATGTCCAGCGATATAGTATGAAGAAATTCAAGTATAATCCAAGGAGTTAAAGACTGTGAACTGTAAAATTCAGGATGCTTCGCGTCAATTTATTGGATTAAATTTAAAACAAAATTGGAACCATAAAATGTCATATTTGGTTGGCTTATGATAAAATGTACAATTCGAACTTTCGAATGAATTTGAATAATTTTAAAGGTTGTATTACTGTTTGATAATAAAAAAATGTTACTTAACTTCTTGCACTGAGGGCTCAACACTCTGCTAAAAATAAAAATAACCAGAAAATACATTACAAAAATAATTATTTCAAGTGTAATTAATGAAATTCACGTATTGGAATACAATTTTATTCATAAACTTATTATACATAACCAAAAAAAATAATCATAATTATGCAAATAAAATGAATTCTGGCAACCACTTATCCTTGTCACTCCACCCTGGATCCCAAGGGCGAGGGGCGAATAAATTATAAGAAGCTGAGTGTAAATCAGTTGAAATTGAAACTCAGAGCTGTTAAAAGCTAATACATTATTTTACATTCCAGAAAATACCTAATTCTCTCAGCGACAGGTAAAGCGACTCGGTAAGGTGAGACAGAGCATAGAATGAGGACATGTTTGACAGATATAGGGACTGAGGAAGAAAGTTAGAGGAAGGAGACTTTTTCTAGCTTTCATGGAATTAGAGATGATGAGGGGAACAACTATATCAACCTTCTTCTCAATATTTTATACACTTCTATGGAAAATGGAATTATTAGACTAATAACTAAACATTCCAGATGACAGGCTATTTTCAAGCATAATTTCCAATTTTTTCTCAATTCGAAAAATTCAGGCAGAATTCCCGATCTTCAAGGATTTCAAGGCTACTGGACACCCTGTTATTGATAAAATACCAATCTTATGTACAAATAAGCCAGAAAATGAATTTTTATTTATTTATGAAGTAATTTTTTTTTTATATATATATACATTTGCATTAATGGTGTTAGCCTTTATGTAAATTAACATTTCTGCATGATTTATCTGTCATTGGATTTATGCATTATTTTGATTGTTGATTTAATAACTCTAACATACACATCATTGCAGTTTATATCTACGTAAAGTATGTCCTCCGTATTATGGCTCCTTTGTAATGTGGCCTGGCTGAAGCTCAATGGGCCTCTGTTAAGTTAATATCTCGAACATGCAAAGATATCTAGACAATATAGATATATAAAATGCTATTAAATTAAATTTCACAGATGTATATTATTTACAATAAATTATATAAGTTCAGTATTAACAAATATGTAGTATGCTGAGAACCAAAATAATTTTTAACTTTTCTTAATGCTATTGGTGTTATAAATGAATTACATATTTTAAATTAGTGTACAGATAGGATTACTAAAACAGCCATAATGGTGTTAGTAATAACCAGGGCCCAGATTTTTATGCAATTGCATATTTTTTTTGCATGCATTTTTTAAACAGTTGATCGAATATCTTTACAAATTAGTTTACTCAGATGGAATTAACAAAATTTTATTTTGCTTATTTGATGATTTCAGTTAAGTAAAAAAAATAAGTCAGAAATATTAAATTGAAAAGGAACATTTAAAAAGGAATGCCAAATTACAATTGTACATTTATTTTCAATAAACAAAACAATAAATCAACGAAATTATCTTCAATTTTGACTTTATTTCACAACTTTCCATCTCCCCTTCTTGTCTTTAAATATCACACTCAGTTTCAATTTCAGTTTGTTGCTTACTTTCGTAACAAACAGTAATATTCGTATATTTTTATCATTGTCAGTTAGGTATTCTTTTTATATACAATTATTGCTGTTATTCTTTTGTTGCCAAGCTAGTATTATTTTGATATTTTAGTTTCTGAAAAGTGTTTTATATTATTTTTTTAATTAACCATTAAATGCCGATGATAATATATATACACAGTTTCTTGCTTGTGATATTACATTTTAATTATTTTCATATTTTGGTTTATGAAAAAAAATACAACAAAATTTGAAATTATTTTCATTTAATTTTTAATCCCTCCTCCAATTACTTTCTTAGTTTAGAACTTTATGCAGGCATAGTAGTACATTTGAAAATTTTAGCTATCTTGTTGCATATTTGGAGATTTTTTGCTAGATATTTTATGATTATTTACTGCATAAAAATCTGGGCTCTGGTAATTACAAAAATTTTTATTTATTTATTTTAAATAAATATATTTTAAAAAATAATATAAAATTGGATATAGTCGGATCTGACCCAAACCTACTTAGTACCAATTTACTGACATAATATACCATGCCAGTGATGTTTGATTTTATTTTCACCTATAGTAGGTATGGCTGGTTGTCTAAAGCTATATACATGCCGAATTGAAAGTTGATCAGTGTGGACATAGCTTAAAGAATGTCAGGGGCTGATATTGCCCAACCAGCTTGGCTTGGTTTATATGGTATCATTTTATTAAAATACTATATTGATTTTGTTTTTATTCAGTTTTGAAAATGAGAAATTAATCTATAAATCTTATTGTTTTATAACTTAAATTAATCCTTCAAAGTGATCCATTTTCGTGAATAGTTTCAAGTTCTTAGTTAATTAAGTAATTTTTACTAATTAAAAAAAATTATTAATGAAAAACAGAAATTAAAAAAAGATAATTTAAAGTAGTTTCTACCCTTATTAATTTATATCTTGAAATTAATGAAATAATTTCTAGGCTACAATTGGCTAATTCCATAAGCAAGCCTCGAGTTTCTATGTTTATTAGTTATAGGTTTTTAAAAAGGAATTATATTAGTATATTTTTAATCATGTTCATTTTTCTATGTTTAGGATTACAGATTTATGCCTGAACCAAATCTACCTCCATTACGGCTTGATGCAAGTGGAAATTGTAATGAAAGTATAAGTGTTTCAAAATTAAAACACTCATTACCTGAATTGCCAGCTGAGACCCGGGAAAAATTTGCGAAAACATACAATTTATTGCCAGAAACAGTCCTTCAGCTAGTTGTATGAGTTTTTTTTTTCGAATTTAGTGTCTATATTCTTCATTTTATTATATAGGTCAATCTCCTAGAAATGGCAAATCCTGGTTCCCTCACTTTTATGGCTTCTCTGGCAATGGGATATGCCAGATTTTTTTAAATAAATAAAGGTATGATTAATACAGTAATAATTAACAACAAAAAATGATAGCATTATTATTTGAGAGAAAAAACAATTTTAACATTAAATTTTTCATTCCCTCACTCTGTCCCAAACCACGTTTTGAAAATTAATAAAAATAATTATTTTGTTTCAATATTATCAGGGCTGATAAGGTACAGTTAGAAGATTTTAAAATTCTTCAATTTAGAGTTTTAAAAATACCGTTAAACAGTAAGCATCGTATTAAAAGTGTGTCCCAGAGTTTTGTTTCATTCCCTCACCAAGTGGTAATTCAAATTCTAATTATCAAATGAGCACTAAATGACGGTCATAGGTCTTGCTGCTTGCAAGTTAAGGAAGAGGCATGCATGCCCTTACATGTTCAGTGCGGTCTAGAGCTGCCACCTATTTTTATTTGTTTTGAGGCGGCTCCATATTCTTATTGTGGTTCATTTCCTTGCTCTAATTAAAAAGGCAAGTAATTTATTTTTAATTTTCTTTCCCAGGCTAAAAGATTCATTTTCGAGGCAGCCATAGATCTATACCTTATAATTTTTTATTGGCTCAAAATTTATTCAGTTATTTTTTTAAAACTGGAATTTTTTCATTCCCTCACCTCTTAAACATGAGCCACCTCTAAATTGCAGTAATAGAGGGAGTTCAAAAGGGCCTGACAACTCAAAATTTTCCATTCAAGAAATACGCATACAGCTGAGTTGTGGATATAATATATTTAAGTTTTAACATGCAAAGGAGCATTCTGAATGATTTTTGAGGAAAAATTGTAAAATATTGTTTGCAAAATTTCAGAACTGCAATTGGTCCTTGCCAGGAGAATGACCCTTATTGTTTTGAAAAAAATCAGTTTGCTTTTTTTGGAAAAATTTAATTACTTTTAAATATAAAAGCTTTTTTAATCTCCAATGTATTTGGGATTACAATAGTTTTTTTGCTTAAATGTTTAAAAATTCCTGCAAACCTCAAAATTAATTTTAACATATACCACATTGCATATGAGGCGCTCCATATAAGAAAGGCGAATCCCCCATGTCACCATTTTTTTTTTTTTTATGGCTCATGTATCATATGGTTTATATAAATCTCATAGATCATGTTATATTATAATCTCATATCATATGTATTGAATTTTTTAGAAAGTTTGAGTTCTGTATATAGAGGCCCAACTGTATTTAATATGACCTCCTCCCATCTTTTCAGTAACTTAATAAGACATTTGTGCTCTTTGATGGACTTTTTTTACTCACAATTTCTATGTTTCACGGATTTCTTCAAAGCTGAAACAAGTATCATTTGATTATCCATTACAAAACAGTTTTAATTATCCAAATCAGTATTATAAAATATATTTTCTAATACTGATTTATATTACATCTAATTTAATATGTATAATAATACCAAACTGTATTTTGAATTGCTTATTTTTGAATTTTTGTGTGTTTTTAGAACTGAAGATGAATGTATAACATTCGAAACTAGTTTTCAATAAAAACAAAATTATAGAAGTGGCAAATAATTTATCAATCCCTAATTAGTTGAAAATATGAGTGATTCATTAATTTCACAGTTACTTCTTTTTTTGAGGATTCCACAGCATCAACAAAGTATTGTAAATCATAGCTTTTGCTTAGTTTTTCCAAAGATAGTTGAAGACTATGATGGAAGCTATTTTCTCTAAATAACTTAGACCCCAAAACTGATTACTTATTTCCTGTCTTTATTTTTCTGATAACTTTAAGAGACATTGCTCGTCACAAGGTGGTAAAACAGGGTGTTTGTTTTTCAAGTCTTCCTTTTTGTTTTTAGTTTTATATTTTCCAAGGTCTCAGAAAACTTTTTTCCTCTTTCAAAGTGTGCCATTTTCAGTTATTGGATTTCTTCATTATATTCTTAATTTAAATTTTCTTCATTTCTCGATTTCATATTCATTTTAAAATAAATTTTATTTAAGTTAGATTTAGATGACCCTTCTTTGTTGTGCCCAATTTCAACTTTATAGCTAAATCCTTCAAATCATCGATATCAATATTTTAATTTTCAACATCTTAATCATCCAGTTCATTTAGTGATACCTTTATCTGATTCTCCAACGAGCTTTGATTTCACCTAAACAACTAACTTCAGTTTTAGAGAATTCAGGCACTGTTTCACTCTTTTCACTTGTTTTTGATTTACTTACAAATTCATACTCAGATTGATTCACTATTTGCATTTTATAAACTTAACAAGGTATGTACATAATCCATTCACTTCTAGATAGCACTGCCTAATTTTAAACAACACTTACTGCAAAGGATTATCAACTGATTTGAATTACGCTCCGTATTAAAACGCAGTAATTGGCATCTGCATAGTAATTATGCAGTAAATGAAATGTGGTTACCGTACTTTTACTGATAAGTTATTAGGATTTAATATTCTGCATTTTATAGTTTAAGAAAATTATTGCATTTACATCAGTTTTAACAGTTAAAAATAAAAATTTCTGATTACAGTGATGTACATATCTCAAAAATGACTTTTTTGGAAGATACTGTGTTCTTACTGAGCAGGAAAATATAGTATGGAGTTTTTGTATTCTATTTAGTAATTATATTCACATTTGTTTCAGAGTGTAGAAGACCTATTTTTAATTTTCAACAAAATAATGGAGAATGATAAAAAAAGAAATGCTAAAACTGTTGCTTCTATTTTATTAGTAGAACTTATGACATTAATAAATAAAGGTTTGACTGATTTCAGTGACGGGTAAGTTCAGAATTAACAAACTTTATTTAGGTCTATGAAATAAAACTGTTTTAATACAATACAATATACAAATATTTCATTAGTAGAGAGACTGAAATTGAATAATTGAAAATGGATTTAAATTATTATAATAACTATTAAATTAGTTTCAAAGTCCCGCAGTTGTTTGAAAATGATTCAGTTTCTCATTTGATCTATTGTTTACTTGACATTATTGTTAATTTATGAAATCCAAATAGAATTTGTATTTATATTTATTTTAGAACAGTTTATCAAACATTACTTCATAATCTATTTCTAATTAATATTGTATAATTTTTAAAGCTTATGGAATCTTCTTATAATTATAGTTGAATTTACGTAAATTGATGCTTGAGACCCCAATACAAGGGAAGCATTGTTGCTGTTCTGAGCACAACATCTCTTCTAGCCTCTTGAGTCCTTTACTTCAATAATGTTATTCATTAGGTATATTAGTGATCAGTTATTGCTTACTATTACATTGTAAAGCACACTTTAGTTACTTTTTTACTTCCTTGTACGAAGTAAAGGAAGTATTGTAATCGCGAAAATTTTCGGTTTTCAGATTTCAACGGAAATATCCATTTTGACCATCCCTGAATCAATTTTGACTAGTTTCGTCGTGGCGTCTGTACGTACGTTTGTATCTCACATAACGCAAATCAAAAACGGTTAGCCTTAGAAAGTTGAAATTTTGTATTTAGGATTGTTGTAAAATCTAGTTTTGAACCTCCCTTTTTGGTTACTGCTTTATCACCAGAAGTGATACTTTACTTGAAGATCATAATTGATTTTCATAAAAAATTATATTAAAATATTATGCAAAACTTTTCAAATTTAGTATTTATAACTTACAAAGTGATTTAAATAACATACTAGATTTTGGTCTAAATTGGAAAACCGGGAGCGGTAGTTTACTTGAAGGTCATATTAGACTTTCATCAAAAATTATATTAAAATATAATGTAAAACATCTCAAATTTGGTAAATAGGACTTTTATATCGATATGAATGTATTTACTATATTTTGATTAAAATTGGTGAGCCGAAAATGGTACTTTACTTGAAGGTCATAATAAGCTTAAGTCAAGAATTATATTTAAATTAAATACATAAATCACATGTTTTGGTAATAAAGGTTACAAATGCAATTTGGTTTCCAATCCAATTTAACATTTTTATTTCTTGTTTTAAGTGTTAAAATTGAGTGTAAAATACTGGTTTTTCTCCCCATTTGTGTGTGTGTGTCAATAGATGGATGTCGCGACGCCCAGTGTCATTTTTGAGATACTGCAATCTTTGAAAACTAGTTACCAAAAGCAGGATCACTTTTTGAGCCACCGATTTATAGTTTAATAGGCGTACAAGGAAGTTATGTGTTGTCCACATCAGATATTTTTTTCATATTCAATAAAGAACAACATTTCATTTTGATAAATTTAGTTGTAATCATTCACAAATAAATTTAATTATGTCATTTTATACAATTGATTAAACAACTGGTTTGGTGAATTTAGAATTTTAATCGATAGTTTTTTATCGATAGGCCAACTATCGTTAAAAAACGCCTATTCCTAGCGAGAGACTGTAGGAGTGGGGGAGAGAGCTGACAACAGTGGCTCTCTCGAAGAGGGTCGGGTAAGAGCATATTCTCCTACCCTCATCTGGCAACACTTTCATTTCCAGCATCTATTTCTGTGAATCCAACTATAGGTGTCATGTAATTTATTTTAAATTTAATTTCTTCTTATATGGTATGTGTAAAAGTTGTCTTTAATTAATTAAATATTTTACTATCTGGTGATATGTTTCCTACGTTTCCAGCAGAATCTTAGGGTAGAATTTAGCTGGTACTGCCCATTGTAGCGGCTGGCAGTTGACTACTACTTTGAGAGAATTGAATAGGGCTTATTTTGTCAAGGTATCTCTCTACTGCTATGGGTAGGTTTTTTACATTTCCTTTACTTTTTACTTTCATGCACCTATATATGAAATATATAGTAAGGGATTGCGACTGTAAAAAATTTGGTATCCAAGTTTTCAACAGAAATACACGTTTTAAGTTCCTCTGAGTCCATATAATCATGTCTCATAAAACATGAGATATAAAACAGCCTGTGTGTGCTTTTTTCTTTTTTTTTTTATATAATGGTAGGGGAAAAATCTTTAATAAGACAATGTGTGACTAAAAGTCCACAACAGTGTGAGATTCCTACTCGCTAAGAACCCACCTCCCTATTCTTCGTTGCGACCCTGCGGAACTGCTGTCACGCATTACTTCGGGAGGAGGGGCGGCAGGATGGCCTACTTTCTACTTCTTCATTGGACCTTCTTATTAAACCATTGTCTGGCCTCTCCGCTCTCTCTCCTGAGCTCTGAGCTGCCTGCATAGTCAGCAACAGCGCTCCAGTTCCCTTTTCTGGTCATCATTAGAGCGACAAAGTTTTCCGGAACTGACTGGTGTCCAAGGTTTCTATCTAACTCTTCTTTTTCTTTAGCAAAGCATGGGCAACAGAAGAATGCATGCTCCACTGTTTCATCCACACGGGCAAAACGATTGGTTCACGGCATGATGATTGGTCCTCCAGCTTGAAGTGGGCTAAGTAGGCCCTGAAGTAACCATGACCAATAAGCAGCTGGGTTAGATAATAATCAACCTCTCCATGTTTCCAGGATATACATGCTGCAATGTGTGTGTGTACATGTGCTTATTCAAGCTCAAAAACGGAAAGTTGTACGAAACTAAAATTATGTATGTAAGGTAGGTAGATATATGACAGGGATGTTACTGCAACTTTTTCTCCAAAATAGACTTACCAGAAGTGCCACTTTATATTATTGATTTTACACATTTTTACAATTTTCCTGAAAAAGATTCTGACAATTTTGATCGAACTTGATATATCAAGTTCCTCAGGGTTCCCTTTTGTCTCTTACTCTATTTGCTATCTATATTAATGACCTTCCCCTTCTTATCCATTACTCCCAATACTATATATATACTCACGATGTCCAAATATACCTGTCTTTTCCGACTTATTACTAGCCACAAAAAGACTCCAAGAGGACTTGAATCGAATAAGTCACTGGGCTGTTACTAACAAGCTGAAGTTGAATGCAGAGAAGATGAAGGCAATGGTAATAGGTCGCCATCACCTCCTTAAAACTGTTCCTCATATTCCAACCTTGTTCTTGAATAATAATCCTATAAAGTTGCATCCAACCATAAAAAATTTTGGAATCACCTTTGACCAAACTCTTTCCTGAAAAAAACATGTTTTCGATATCTCCTGTCGTATCTTTTTCACTTTAAAGCAACTAAATAATCTCCGTCATCTATTTCCACTTGAGACCCGTAGACTCCTAGTTACCTCCTTAATATTCCTCCATTTTGACTACTGTTGTGACGTCTCTGTGGACCTCGAGGCAAAAATAAAACGTTTGATAAATTGCTTTGTACGATTTATCTTCGGGATACCAAGGGATGCCTCTGTCTCCCGATATTACTTTCGATAGCTCTTTTCTTGTCCGATCCTCAACCTCTCGGAATTCCATTCCTCCTTCCATTCGTCACTCCAATACTCTTCCCGTCTTCAAATCCCGCTTATTCAATCAACTCTTTTACGTCCAGCTCCAAAAGAAATTGTAAATAGATCTTCTTTTATTTCAATCAACATTTATAAATATGTTATTTCATTTCTAATTTTGGTTATATCTTATTAACATTAGAAGTTTGTGTGGTTTTCATTTTAAGACGTAAACAATTAGATCATCAATACCTATGTCTTATGCTAGAAGTTATATTATGACTTATTATAATTTTCATTTGTATTTATTTATTGACTTTTCTTTTTATCTTTTTTTTAATATCTGTTAACTCATATGTTCCTATTTCATCTACTCTAAGGCTCTGAAGCCTTCAATCATTTCCTGTAATTGTTATTCAAAAGGAACTTGTCCCGGAATAAATAAAGAGTTTATTATTATTATTAAAGTACCTTAAATTTAGTTTGTTTGAAATAATTAAATATCCGTCTCTCATTGTTAGTAGTAATAATAAATAGATAAATATAAACTGAAAGAATTTGATAATTAATTAAAGGAGAAATATTTTCCCAGGTTGAAAACAAATTTCTGGAAATATGAGTATTAAGATAGATGTATAATATACCGTTGGAAAGCTGCAGATTATAGAAAAAATATCTAATGTATAAAGTCGTGGAAGGCAATGGAGAGTGACAAAACATGTATAAACTTAAGTGATTGCTTAAGGAAGAAGTTGGTTGGGGCGTGCGGTCAAAGACAACGACACTAATTAGTAAGACTTATTTATTTTGTGCCAACGTTTCGTCCTAATTTTTAGGCCATCATCAGGGCTAAAAGAATAAACAAAATAACAACATTTAAAACGACAGAGGCAGTAGCAGTAACAGTAAAAAATAATAAAAAACAGAAATGACAAGCAAGATAAAAATATATGAAGTATAAAAAGAAAAAGATGTCAACTATAATTGTAAAAAATTAAAAAATAAAGTAAAATAAAAACAATGAAGGAAAGATTATAAATTACAAGTACATAATAAGATTATGAATTTCGTACATGAAATAATAAAGTACATTATACAGGATATAATAAAATATTTACTTAATTCCGTAATTCCGTAACCTCTATTCACAAATGACATTATCTTTATAAAAAATATGTATACGACCTTCTCCTCATCCTTAATCCTGATAAAATTCCTGATATCCTATCAGCCTTTAACTTTTACCATCCCTGTCTACACTTTACCATTGAACGTGAAATGCACAATTCCCTTCCTTTCCTTGACCTCCTCATTTTAAGAAATCCTTATAACACTTTATAGATAAACTGGTATACCAAACCGACTTACTCTGGCAGAATTTTAAACTACTATTCCCAATATACTACTATTATCACCAAAAAATTAACGTAGCTGAAAATCTCATGCATCGATGTCTTTCCCTATCCGAATCCCACCTTCATGAAACCAACATTAATCATATCCAACAAATACTCTTTAGCCAATACCTTTTTCCTCAATACCATCAACAAACTCATCCACAACTACAAAGACCCTCCCGTCCCCATTACCTCCACCACTACTTCTTCACCACCCTCTACCATTCCTTTTTATCCATCTCTACCATACATCCCTTTCCTATCTGATAAAACAAAAATCCTTATTCTCAATTCCCAACCTATGAATTGCCTTCAAATTCCTCAACAAACTTTCCAAACTCTACACACATGTAAAAGATCCCATTCCTCTTAAACACCGTTTCTACGCCGTAGACCGCATCCCCTGTTCTACTCCCAACTGTAACTCCTCCTTTACGTTTACGTTTAAATTAATACGTTTTACCAATTTTTTAAATCAATAGTTATGCCTTTTAATCATAGAGTATTTAAATTTAGCATTAGTTTCTGTCAAATCAGTGAGTTGGCAACATTGTTTACCCGTTTTTCTAATTCCCAGAACTCTATTACGATTCAGTTGGCGATCGGCTGTACGCCTCTCTGGTATATAAAAAATTTACGTTTTCTTCACATTTCCTCTTCTTCCTTGTTTCTATCCTTCTTTCTTCACCACATATGTTATTGACCTATAATTGTTTTACTCTATTTTTGGGCTTACATTACTTTATATTTTACTCCTCGATTTTATAATTATTTTTATTATAAATATGTAATATAAGTTTTTAACATCATCTTCATCTTTTACATAACGTGTTATATCATAATTATCTCTATATGCTTTACATACTTCCAAATCTTTTTACTAGTATTCTTTTTAATTAATAGTTTTCATATATTTATTATATCATGTGTAAATAACAATATTTTAATTCAATTAATGTTTGTATTGTTATTATTTTCATTAGTCACTTGTTAACAATTTTAACATCATTGTAATCCTTTACAAAACTTACAATATCATACTTATCTCGATATGCTTTACATACTTCTAAATCTTACTAGTACTCATTTCAATTAATAGTGTTCATATATTTTATTATATCCTGTATAATGTACTTCATTGTTTCATGTACAAAATTCATAATCTTATTATGTTCTTGTAATTCATAACCTTTTCTTCTCTGTTTTCACTTTACTTTAATTTTTCATTTTTTACAATTATAGTTGACATCTTTTTCTTTTTATACTTCATATATTTTTATCTTGCTTTTCATTTCTATTTTTTATCATTTTTTACTGTTACTGGTACTACTGCCTTTGTTGTTTTCAATGTTATTTTGTTTTTTCTTTTAGCCCTGATGATGGCCTAAAACTTAGGCCGAAACGTTGGCACAAAATAAATAAGTCTTACTTATTAGTGTATTGGTCTTTGCCGCACTCCGACAAACTTCTTCCTTAATTTATACCTTCGGTCAACCAAACTTACACCAATATTAAGTTATTGCTATTGTTAATAATTTCTATATTTATATTATATAATTAAATTAAATTTTATTTCCAACTTGACAAACTAAAAATATGTGCTGAAATTGTCGTAATGCAATTGTTAAAAAAACTATTTTATTGTAGTTTTGTAGGAGAAGATGTGAAAAAGTGAAGCATTATATTATAAGGCTGTAAATGAAAGTTTTGTGATGTGGGTACTGCACCTGATTTTTTTCCCGTCATGTCAGACAAAATTAAAAAAAGAATTGTTGAAAATTCAAACAAAACCATAGCCAATCAATTTTATAGGATTGAAGTAACAACAGTATTCATTACATTATAGAACTTATATTAATTAAAAAACACCTTTTAAAAAAGGCATTCAAATATGAATCCAATTAACATTACAGAAATTAAATAATGAAAGAAATTTTAAATAAATAAATACTCAAATTCAAACATTGAAAAATTAAAATGTCTTTTTCAATTAAAGTACTGATTTACTAATCGTATAATGACAAAACGTTATCTGTTGTCCATAGAATATATTTATACTCAGTGATACATCTTCAATTCAAAATACTATAAGAAGTCATCAATAACTGTTTAGAAGTTGGGCATTAATATATTGTTTATAGATACGAAATGTTTAACATTTTATACTAGCAGAACTTAGCCTTATTTTTTAACTTATTGAACCAGGCAAAATTGCGTGTATTGATTAAATAACATCACAACTCTGTCACCTTGTGTATTTCTGCCCTCGCGATACAAATGAAAGCCATTAAATTTGAATCTAACATTTTGAAGTAACAATATTTTAAACTAGGATATTTAGTGCCAGAGTAGTTTGCCACTGAGTTGAGCAGTTTCAATAAAATATGCAAATAATAATGGTTGGCAGTCGCTGCCAACCGCTATGGTGGGTAGTTCCAGCATAATTTTATCTTTAGTATTATTGTTTGCTCATATCTTTTACTATGAATTTTTTTGCCATTTGAAGGACTTGGCTCTAGTTGTTTTTAAGATCTTATTATTTGTTAACATTCGATGAGAATATTTACAACTCTCTTATGTTTTAAAAGTACAAATATCTGGTGTGTCCACTCACATGACTTTCCTTACCGCTTTTGATTAAAGTCCGGTTTAAAAAAATTTACTATATCTTCCCTTGTGCTAGTCCGATAATTATCAACTGCGGTGGTGCCACTCGGTTCTTGGACCTGAACAGCTACAGTAATCAATTCCGAATCTGCTTCTTCTTCTTCTTAATCTTATCCTCTACTACTATAGTTCAGTGTTGAGGATCCCGTTTATATAGTCCGATCCATGCATCTTGGTCCTGGACCAGCTGACGTCGCCTGCTCCAGTCCATGCCTCTTCTCTCGAACGCTGTTCTGACATCGCATTCCCATGTGTTTCTGGGCCTTCCTCGTGCCTCATACACTACTCTGGCTAATCTTCCCTCCTGCATTCTTTTGACATGGCCAAACCAGCGTAACCTGTTTTCTTCTATTATATTTTCAGCTGGCTTTATTTCGATATTGCTTCTTATTGTGGTATTTTTGATTTTGTCCCTCCTTGTTTTTCCCTCTATTCTCCTCATGGAACCGCATATTCAATGCTTGGAGTTGGCTTCGGTGCTTTGAGGTAGTAGTCAAAGATTCACTGGCATAGGTCAGGATGGGATGAATGTGTTTTTGAACACTGCTTTCTTCACCTTTTTGGACACTTCTCTCTTTGCCAGAAAGCCTGTTCTAAGTAAGTGGAAGCACTTGTTGGCCAGTTTTACTCTCTTCCGGATTTCTCCGTCAATCCAGCCGTTCTCTTTGTTCTCTGCCAGCTGTGGGGTGGTTTTAGCCCGTTTCTGGCTAAGATTTTTTTCTTACACTCACAACAAGAGACTCAGTTATTTTCAAATGCCTTCCTTTTCTTTCCTTTGACAATTGAATTATTTACTTTTTTTTTTGCCTCTTCACAAAATAAAATAAAAATCTCTACTCAACACCGAAACGAACACATCAACTACTACTACTAATATCTCGGCGCTACAACCCGTTGCAGGGTTTGGGCCTCCACCAGCAACTTCCGCCATTCATCGTGGTTCCGGTTGCGCACTCTTGGGATGTTCCAAGCGTCAGCTGCAATTCTATCAACCTATCTACTTCTCGGTCTTCCTCTTCTCCTTGCTTCATAGATTGGCTCCGTCAAGTGCTTTCTGTGCAACTGTTCTTCATCCATGCGAGCCGCATGTCCCGCCTATCGCAATCGGCCCCGTTTAACGACCTGAATGACATTCTGCTCCTTAAATGAATCGAATATATCCCAGTTTGTACGTCTCCTCCAGGTTCCATCTATCAACACTCCTCCAAATATCCTCTGAAGGATTTTCCGCTTAAACACAAGGTGATTTTGTTTAATACTTTTGATTGTAGTCCATGTTTCCGAGCCGTTAGCACTGGGCGGATTATGGTCCAATTGGTGGTTTGCAGACATTTTTTTTCTTCTAATCTCAACTTCCACACGATTATCATGGTTTACCATTGAGCTCAGATATTTAAAGTCTGTGATTTGTTCAAGTCTCGCTGCGTCCAGGCGTCTCCTCTGTCACCTTCTTCTTCTTTCCCTTTCCTCTACTGCCTCATATTAGCGTGGAGGTGCATCCAGCCACTTTCTCCAGCCATCTCTATCGCTTGCTAGATTTTTCATCTGAGCAATTGTTCTTTCCCGTTTCCTTCCTGTTTTTTCTATATACTGATTATAGGACATCCTGAGCCCCCCTCTGGGACGCTTTCCTGTCCCTCTAGCTTCCATGGTCTTAATTGGGTCTCTCTCCTCTTTCATTCTGCAGACATGCCCAAACCACTTCAGCTGTCTTCTCTCGATTATTTCAAGTGGTAGGGTCACTTTGAGGTCTTTTCTTACTTTTTCATTTCTAATGCAGTCCTGTCTGATTTTTCCCATAATTCTTCAAAGGAACTTCATTTCGATAGCGGTGATTCGGCTTTGTTGTTTTTCCGTGAGTATCCAGCTTTCTGCTCCATATAGCAATATAGAAATTTCTGAGTCTATTTTCCCAGTTCCATCAATTATGGTGCCAAGGTATGTGTAGTCTCTCACCTTCTCCAGCTCCACTCCATTGCATTCCACGCGGATATCCTCCTGAGTTCTTCCTAACTGGACTATTTTGCTCTTGTCAGTATTTATTTGTAGCTGCTTCCTCAGAAGTTCCTCGTTCCATTCTGTCATGGCTTCTTTGAGTCTTATAGCTGAATCTGCTAGCAGCACTATAACATCAGTATACAGGAAGAGCTGGAATACCACCGGTAAAAGATTCCACTGCCCCACATGTGTTCTCCTGGTTCTTCTTTTGCATATCGAGACAATTTCATCCATAAAAGTGACAAAAAGTAATGGACTGAAGCTATCCCCCTGTTTTACTCCCTTTGAGATATCGAAAGGTTTGAATATTTGGCCGTTTAATCTCACAATGCCCTTTGGGTTTTGATATGTTGACCTTATGGCATCCAACAAGGTCTTTGGTACATTTTTAGCCTTGAGGGCTTGCCATATTTCCTCCCGCGGCACTGAATCAAAAGCAGCCTTAATGTCGAGGATTACTAAGTACAATTTTCGATCCCTGTCCCACATCTTCTCCCCTATAATCCTTAATGTGAAGATGTGATCTTGCGTTTGTCTACCCGGACAGAAGGCTCCGTATTCTTGACCCAGGAGTGGTTCTATGAGCGGTCTCATTCATCTTTCGAGTATTGACGTGTATACTTTATACAGCACTGGTGAAAGGCATATAGGTCTATAATTTGAACATTCTATTTGGTCACCTTTTTTGTTTATCGGAATGATAACATTTAATTTCCAGTCCTTGGGTATTCTTTTTTGGTCCCAGACTTTTTGGCATAGGCATTGCATGGCTTTAATTAGTTCCATCCCACCAAATTTTACATATTCCGGTGCAATATTATCATATCCTGCCGCTTTGCCCGTCTTTAATTTTTGGATTGCCCACTCCACTTCTTCTTCCTCGATTACATCATCCATTATTTCTTCCTCTTCTTCTTCTTGCCAATTTTCCTACGGTATTTGGTCTCTACGGGTCGCTCCAAACTGCTTCTGGTAGTACTTCCTCCAGGCTTCCATAATTTGATCTTTTTCTGTAACCAGACGCCCCAGATCGTCCTTTATGTTTCTTACCTGCTTTCCTTTATTTCCCCTCAGTGACTTTATTTTTCTGCAAAAGGTCTTAATATTCTCACTGTGATCATTATTGCCAAATTCTTTCCATGATTTCTTCTTGGCTCTTAGTACCCATGCCTTTGCTCTGTTTCTCTTGATCACATAGTTCTGTCTGTTCTCCTCTGCCACCAAGTATTTAATTTTTGCTTGGTTCACCTCAAGTCCAATTCTCTTTGCAGGATCCACCAGCTCCTGAAATCCTTTCCTAACACCGAGTTGAAACCACCGTATGATGTCAACATCGTCCACATAAGACAAAGTTGCACATTCCGATTGAATATTGTTAGCCCAACTCTCTCTCGGTCTTCTCGAGGGCTATACTGAATAAGAGGCACACAAGGGCATCACTCTGCCATAGCCCCTTCGTCGCCTGGATTTCCCCAAACAGATTTCCACTGATGTAGACTGACACAATACCTCGGTAATAGTCAGTCTCACCATAAGTAAAAGTTTCAGAGGGAACTGGAGTTTCTCTATTGCTCGATAGAGCTCCTCTCGGTTGATACTGTCATGTGCGGCTCTGAAGTCGATAAAGAGATGGTGAGTCTTTAGCTTATATTTATATCTACTCTCCAGTATGGTCCTCAAGCTAAAGATCTGGTCCACTGTTGATTTTCCCTATCAAAATACACATTGCTAGGGGCCAATGGCTCTTAACGGCATAGGGGAGAAGGCGAGTGATTAAAATATTCGAGAGGACTTTGTACCCGGAAGTTAATAAGAATATGCCTCTGTAGTTTGTACATGTCAAGCGATTACCCTTCTTGTTAATATGACAGATGATTGACTTTTTCCACGTAGAGGTATTACTTCACCCTCCCACACTGATTGGGAAAGATCTTGCTGGGTCAAAATTCTTTACCTTCATCAGTTTGCTACCTCCACCTCGCAAGAGTTCTGCAGGAAGTCCATCGTGCTTTGGAGTCTTGTGGTTCTTCAGTTTATCCACTGTTTCCTCAATATCCACCTCTCTGGGTAGTTCAGACTCTGCTTCTATTTCTTCCTCATCGGGCAGCGGTCTGTCAACCTCCTCAGGGTAGACATTTGGCTGCTAGCCTGAGTCTGTCAGGAGTTCTACAAAGTAATTAAGGATTGATCCTTCTATACCATCATGCGGATATCAACTGTTCTACAAAGTGTCTCCTCCAGAATGGAGGAACTAGAAGTTAAGACTTCCAGCTTATCAGTGAGGAGGTTACCTTCTTTGTACGTCTCCTCCAGGTTCCATCTATCTACACTATACATTGGTTGAAGGCTTCCATAGTTTATTTATTCTGCGTAAGAATTCTCTTAATTCTTTGTTTCCATATAGATCTTCTATTTTTATTTGATGAAGTTTCTTCTCCTCTCTACGAAGCCCCCTGTCCTTGGCATTATTTCTTGTACCCTTCTGCGTCATGGCGTGGTATACCACATTTATTTGTTGGGTTGCACCTTCGCATTCGTCATCAAACCATCAGGAACAATAGTCTTTCTTAGCTGGTCTCAACATTACATCGGCTGACTCATCCAAAGCTTTGGAGCAACATCGACAGTGAGTGAAAAAGAAATGGTTGATAAAATATTTTGATTTGACAGATCACTTTTACTAATTTTGAAGAACGCTTTCTCAACCCCAGAAAAACCATGCTGTTTAAAAGAATAAATAATAAATTAATATTCTTTGGAAAAACAAGCATAGAAGAGACAACCACTTTCACTTTGGAAATAGTGATTCTCTTGTAGTGTAACATGTGTACGATGTTCAAAATGCTATATTTCTGCTAATGCTTCACCGATTTTCATGATTTTTTTTTTTTTTTTTGCAGAAAATTGAATTACCTTTTAAATGGGTTTTTAATGATCATTCACAAAATCTATACTTTTTGAATTACGTACGAATAAAATTTTATTTTCTTCATAACTTTTTTTCTTGGTTTATCTCGGGGATGTAGTTTATATATGAATAGTTAATGAGCTTTAAGTAGAAGACTTTAGGCAAGTTCAATCAAAATCATTAGAGCTGTTTTTGTGCTACAGTCTCTTGACGAACACGTTTTTCGAATATTGCATTTTTTGAGGAGAAGAATATGATGATATTTATATTCAATATTGCTTATACATATAAATTTCGTAAAATGACTAATATATGTTAATAACTTCATCAAATTAATGAACCTAGGCATAAAAACTCATTTGCTTTGTGTAAAGGGACAGAGTGCTGTTAAAGGAAACGAAAGAGCAGATACAATGGTAGAAACGATGGCTTGTTGTAGTCAGCTGCCTTATGAATATAGTTTTAGTCCTTTCTATTTGTGTTAAAAAATTAATTTAATTAATTATTAATTTACTAAGCGATTTAATTGAAGAGTAGGAAAGGCAATGGCAACAATCAGCTAAAGAATGACCAATACACCTAATAAAAATACATCCAAAAGTACTGATAATAAATTGAACCAGTTCCTTACAGGACAAGACCCAACTAACCATTACCTTATGAGATTCCACTTACAAAATACAGAAGAATGTCAATACTAAGGACTAACTTCACAAACTTTCCAACACATTTTAAACGACTGCTACTTGTATGAAAATAAAACATACAGGGTCAACCTATACCAACTGGTCCAAAATAAATTAATTTGGTTGTTTGACCATTTTTAATTTTTTTTATAGTTTGTATGTTGATTTATCCATGTTTCTAGAGATAAAAATCATTGGAGAAATCTTTTTTTTCTTGACCGTTTCTAAATGGCAGCCATTTTTCTTCATTTTTCCGGCCAATTTTAATAAATGCAATCATTTGCGGTTTCGTCGATAGTTCAAACACTATTATGACTTAGAAAGATCAAACAAACACCATTTTAAAGATAATACTTTAAGCTAAAAAAATTATTCTTAGTACATTTAATGTGTTCCTACTCCTAATATGATAAAAAATAACCTGAAGTTTAACGCTCAAATTAAAAAAAAATTACGTTTTTAAACCATTTTTTCTATGAGAACGAATGCTATAAACAATTCACCTATTAGTGTGGTAGGTAGGTCCCTACTGGTAGGTCAACCAGAATAAATATAAATCTAACTAAATGTATCCTTGGGTTTTTGTGATTTTTCAAAGTTTGGGCTTTAATATCTCCGATAGGACTGGTGTTAAAAATCTGAAATTCACAAAAGATACAGTGGTTTTAGTTGAGGTCTATGGTAAATAAAACCGTTACTTGTTTATTTGCTTGTTTAATGCTTGGAGACTGTTAAAAAAATAAGGAAAAACGCTTAATGCGAGTTTTTGCAGTTTTGTCGATAATTCAAAAACTGTATGATTTAGAAAGATCAAACAAACACCATTTTAAAGGCAATGTTTTAAGCTAAAAAAATTATTCTTAGTATATTTGATTTATTCTTACTCCTAATATCATAAAAATTGACCTAAGTTGTACGCTCAAATTTAATAATGTCCGTTTTCAAACCATTTTACTTAGAGAAGGAATGATATAAACAATTTACCTATTAGTGTGGTAGGTAGGTTGTTAATAGTATGTCAGTCAGAATACTATATTCTATACTAAAGTCAATTCTACTAAATGCTCTTGGTAATTTATGATTTTTTTAAATATTCAGTTTTTTTCAAAATTTAAGGTTTAATATTTCCGAAGGGACTGTCAGAGTTAAAAATCTGAAATTCACAAAAGTTAGTGTTTTAGAAGAGGTTTATGGTAAATAAAAACGCCCCTTGTTTATTTGCTTGGTTAATGCTTGGCGACTGTTCGAAAATGGTGAAAAACACGAAATGCAAGCATGACAAAAAGATCAAATACCATTTTAAAGGATATACATTAAAACAAAAAATGTATTCTTGAATTTCTTTCTGTATTCTTGAATTTGATTTATCCTACTCCTAATATAATAAAAATTGATCTGAAGTTTAACGCTCAAATTAAAAAAAAATTTGCGTTTTCAAACCATTTTTTCTATGAGGATTGCTATAAACAGTTTATCAATTAGTGTGGTAGATAGGTCAATAGTAGTAGGTCAACCAGAATAAATATAAATCCTACTAAATGCATCCCTAGCTTTTTATGATTTTTTTTAAATTTGAAATTATTAAAAATTAAAATATGGTCTTTAATATCTCCGATGGGACTGGAGTTAAAAATCTGAATTTCACACCAGTTACAGTGTTTTAGAAGAGGCTTATGGTAAATAAAAACGTTAGTTGGTTAAAGCGTGACTTAAAAAGATCAAACAAACACCATTTTAAAGGATATATAATAAGATAAAAAATGTATTCTTAGTGATTTTGATTTATTCTACTCCTGATATAATAAAAATTGACCTGAAGATCAACACTCAATTTAAAAAAAATCTGTTTTCAAACAGTTTTTTCTATGAGAAGGTGTGCTATAAACAACTTACCTATTTGTTGATGGTTAGGTCCTGAATAGTCCTACTATGAGGTATTAATTTTATGTAATTAATAATACCATCTTTAACCTAATACAAAATTAAGTTTGTATCTTATTTCATAATTTTGTAAGAAAATGTTTTTTATTGAAATATATTAATTATCAATTTTAATAAGTAAAATGTTACTTACACTATTCAGACGTTACCAGCTTGCTGTTTGTTTTACGTGGTTTTCCTCTTTTCGAACAGTTAACAAGCTTTAACCAACTAATTCTTTTATTTACTATAAGCCTCTTCTAAAACCCTGTAACTGGTGTGAATTTCAGATTTTTCACTCCAGTCCCATTGGAGATATTAAAGCCCAAATTTTGAAATTTGTTAAGAATTTCAAATTAAAAAAAAATCATAAAAAGCCAAGGATGCATTTAGTAGCATTTATATTTTTCTGGTTGAACTAGTACCAGAATACCTACCGACCACATTAATAGATAAATTGTTTATAGCACTCCTCATAGAAAAAATGGTTTGTAAACGAATTTTTTTTTAATTTGAGCGTTAAACTTCAGGTCAATTTTTATTATATTTGGAGTAGGAATAAATCAAATGTACTAAGAATTAGTTTTTTTAGCTTAAAGTATTGTCTTTAAAATGGTGTTTGTTGGTCTTTTTAAGTCATATAGTTTTTGAACTATCGACAAAACCGCAAATGACTGCATTTACTGAAATTGGCCAGTAGAACTAAAAAAAAATGGCTGCCATTTAAAAATAGTCAAGGAAAAAAGATTTCGTTAATGGGTTTTAACTCTAGAAACATTCATTTAACATTTTTTGGAGTGAAATCTTTCTAGTATTTTTTTTTCTTTTGTGATTTATCGACACGTATTTTTGTTTTCTTGAACTTTGTCTTACTCTGTTGTTTTAAGTAGTTTTAAGATTATAAAATTATTTTTGTGCTATTTCTTCTCTATTTTTTTGTTGATATTTAAAGAGTTTCTGTTTTTACACTGTGTAATTTTATTTTATTTTGTCTTTTCAATTTCGTAGTTTTTTGAAAAAGACGTTTGCTGCCATTTAGTAAGCTTTATAGGAAACACATAAAACGATTTTTCCCCAAATAACATTTTATTTATTTTTTTAATTTGATTCTTTATTGCATACAGTAGGAGCTTATTAAGGCGGTAAAACCTTTATAATTACAATATATTTTTAAGGCTTCTAGCACTGGTCAAGACCTGAGTAACAACAGAGTCGTACTGGTTTTTACATTATCAATAGTCGATTTTTAGACCTTTTCCAATTTTTTTTCTCAATATATCGTCAGCAGGAACCGATAGAGATGGCCTTACCTTGACAACTATGTCTAGACATTACAATCCTTAGGGTATAGACTGACATCTTGCATGCTTGATGAAATGCAAGTAGAATACACATCTTATAAGCAATATAATATATTTAAAAAAAAAAAAATGTAAAAACTCAGAAATTGTTACTGTGGTATTTAATCTTATTGGCTCTTGTTGGATGAATTTTAGAGATTTTAATGAAGTTAAATTAGGAAGCATTGTGGATCTCATTCAGTCAGGAGATATAAATCTCAATATAGCAAAATTGGTCATGGAAGAAATTGCTAATGGAAACACTAATTCTCCTAAAGCGGTAATTTTGTCCTAATAAGCCTTTTTATTAACTTTGTAATACTTTCAATAATGATTATTTTAATGCTTCTCAGATTATTACAGCCCTGGGGTTATGGCAAATTAAGGATACAGATCAACTCACTAGGATTTGCATTAAAATCATCAAAGATAATCCTGACATCGTTAACCAGTATAAAAAAGGAAAGACAAAAGTTTTTGCAGCCCTCCTAGGAAAAGTGGCATCAGAAACAAACAAAAGAGCCAAAATGGATGTAGTTGCTAAATTATTAAAAGAAATGTTGAAAGATTAACTTACACAACTTTTAAAATTAATGAATGGAATACAATTGAATAGGTTTTAGTACTTTTGGTTATTAAAATTTATATCTATAATTTTATGATAATAAAAATCAATATAAATAAAACACATGTTCAATATTTATTTATTTTTTTAGATGCAAGTTAAATTTCAAGTCAAGATAAAATGAATAGAATTTTACTCAAAACATTATTCAGTGTATGTAGTTAGTTTGTGAATTAGTTATAACCATTTTAGTGACATATTAATAAAATATATAAATTTACAGAAAAATAATTTAGCTGCAGGAAATATTTTTAAAGGAAGGATGCCAGCATTGATGGTATGTTCATTAGTGTGATGTAACTTCTCAGCCCATATAAATTTAAGGATATCTCATTGTCTCATTTAATTTTTTGTATTTTATAAGTAACAAAAACAAAAAGATAATACCAAAATAATATTAGTAAAATGCTATTTTCATTGGTTTGTTATTTGTGAATATAACCATTTCTAAAATTTAAATTAATGTTTGATTTTTATTTACCTTCATTATATCCTTTCATTTCCGTGATTTCACCATTTGCACGTGATTGTATAAATTTAAATAATGGCCATTGTAGTGTATGAAATAACATTTTATTTCACAAAATTTGCAACAGTCCTTAACTACAATAGCATTAAACAAATGCATAGGCAAACAACTTAAGGGAGAACCTTTTAGTGCGCATGCGACTAACCATAACCTTTTGTTATTGAAATAAAAATCAACATAAAAATTAGTGCGCATGATTTAAACGAATATAAAATAAAATCAAATTGTTAAAAATTAAAATTTGAGATGGCATATTTCGTTGTTCTCATGTTAAACTAATGATTGTTTATATTAGTAAATGCAAAACAAGAAGAAAAAAAAAATATTTTTAGAATTATGAGAACTTATACACAGGAGGACAAAACTGTTTTTTGTACTCTTGAAAAGAACTGGTTTTCATATTTGTAAGTATAGCATTTGAACAATGATTTGACCACTATGTAGGTCTTCATCAATGCTCTGTAACCTTCTTCTTAATCCGGACTATTTCCTTCATAAATATTTTGATTATTGGTTCTATTTTGAAAGGTTTTTATTAATCCTACAGTGATATTGATACTATTTATCTGGTTAATATTCACTCAAAAGCAATAATTGTTTGAGTGCTTATAATTTATCTGTTGGTGTTTTTAAATTTAACTTTACATTTCAAACAAATATTTTTTTATAAGGTTGTTAATAAAATTTAATTTAAAAAAGGACTTGTCATCGTTACTGTGTTCTTGAGGCCTCTGATACAATTAAACCCATTTAGGGTCAACTTATTGTTTTTATTTTATTTATTATTTTTTTAATTAGTATTTAACATCCTTTCCTACTTCTATTAAGGCAAACAGGATGAGTTTTTCCTACAGGTTACCAACCTATAACCATAGCGGGAAGATCGAGATTCATTCCGTGGGTCTGCCACAAAATAAATTTCAACCCGTCCAGGCCTGATTCGAACCGGCTCCACAGCAGACTCGAGATTGCTAAATTGATGCCTCAACAATCTCGGCAACCATGAATTCTAGACTAAGGCCTGGTTAATTTTCATGTAGAACAAGTGAGGTGTAGCATTGAACTTATTCTCATTTAGGGTCTTTTTTGATATATGGTCACCAGTTACTTTTAATTAAATTGTAGTGATTATTGTTATTTACAAAATAACAACACATGATAGAAATAGCATAGTAAAAGTTTTTTTTTTAAACCATATAGAAAAAAAAAGAATAAAGAAATTAACACAGCCTAATATTTATGCGACTTACTCTGGAGGTCGATATTCCAAAATGCCTATCAGAATCCTATCCAAAACATTAAGCAGTTCTGTTGTCCAGTTGTGAAGCAGTCATTTATCTATTGAAAAATCGCAGGCACATTTTTCATCTTGTCAAAATTGCCATTTACCTCAAACAAATTCATATTTATAAATGAGAGCTATATTTATGAAACATATGTTTACTGAATTACTTAGGAACAGTTACTATTAATCACTATAGTTTATTTAAAAGTAACTGGTGACCTTATATCAAGAAAGACCCCTCATTAAGGTTACTACCTCACTTGGAGGTATTCTTGTTCCTTGTGTATTCATTATCGTAGGGTGTGCCCTGCCAGTCCTTTTCTTTTAGGAGGAGCGTTGGTCTTGGTAATGGCCATTCCTTCTTCTGAAAGATAAGGACTCATTCTTTTCCTTTTTATTCGTATATCTTTCAGCTTCTTAAAGCAGGCTCTGCTGCTTTAGGGCACCAATGCGGTCAAGCATCGACATTAGCCGTGGCAGAGAATAGCTCCTCAAGGACTCCCAGGAACTTGTTGACAGACTTCCTTAGGGCAGGACCAAGGACTGTGAACATGCTAGTGGCAAAAGAATCATTCACTACTTCCGACTGGCTCCTTGCAATAAACTTCTATTTGGCACTTCCTCTGCCTGTTCGACTGGCAGGCTTCTAGCTCGGGTCAATGTCTGACTGACAACTGAGATTCGTTAGTATTAGTGTTTACATCATCAATAGTCGATTTTTAGACCATTTCCAATCTTTTTTCTCAATATATCGTGAGCAAGAATTGATAGAGATGGTGTTTATGTCCCACAATAAATTGAAACCTAAATTTCAAATTTTTGATGCTTAAGCCTTTTTCAAAAAATGACATTGATGTATTTGTTATCTAATTTAATTTTACAGTATGTCTTACCTTGACAACTATGTGTAAGTATTAAATGATATTAAAAAATATATATAATTTGCTAAATATATCAAAATGTTTACTTTTGTCTTCTCCCAAGTCTATTCACGCTTGTGACTGCTGTTTTATTTGATGAATATTACTTTCTTCTTTTAATCCATCTTCTTTTGGGATTGTATGGGAAATTCTTAATTGTGAGACAAAGGACATTCAGCAACTGTGGATTCTTTTTTTGTCTACTCAATAATACTGAAAAATCTAGAATCAGGCTCCCCTATATCATTATGGACAAACAATCCTTAGAGTATAGACTGACATCTTGCATACTTGATGAAATGCAAGTAGAATACACATCTTATAAGAAATATAATATATTTAAAAAAAAAAAATGTAAAAACTCAGAAATTGTTACTGTGGTATTTAATCTTATTGGCTCTTGTTGGATGAATTTTAGAGATTTTAATGAAGTTAAATTAGGAAGCATTGTGGATCTCATTCAGTCAGGAGATATAAATCTCAATATAGCAAAATTGGTCATGGAAGAAATTGCTAATGGAAACACTAATTCTCCTAAAGCGGTAATTTTGTCCTAATAAGCCTTTTTATTAACTTTGTAATACTTTCAATAATGATTATTTTAATGCTTCTCAGATTATTACAGCCCTGGGGTTATGGCAAATTAAGGATACAGATCAACTCACTAGGATTTGCATTAAAATCATCAAAGATAATCCTGACATCGTTAACCAGTATAAAAAAGTAAAGACAAAAGCTTTTCAGTCCTCTTGGGAAAAGTGGCATCAGAAACAAATAAAAGAGCCAAGATAGATGTAGTTGCTAAATTATTAAAAGAAATGTTGAAAGATTAACTTAAACAACTTTTAAAATTAATGAATGGAATATTACTTCCTTGTACGAAGTAAAGGAAGTATTGTAATTGCGAAAATTTTCGGTTTTCAGATTTCAACGGAAATATCCATTTTGACCATTCCTGAATCCATTTTGATTATTTTCGTCGTGGCGTCTGTGCGTACGTAGGTTCGTATCTCGCATAACTCAAAAACGGTTAGCCGCAGAAAGTTGAAATTTCGTATTTAGGATTGCTGTAAAATCTAGTTGTGAACCTCCCTTTTTGGCCATTGCTTGATCACCAAAAGTGGTTGTTGTTATTTTATTTGTTTGAGAGGTCCTTGGTAGTTAAAGGGATTTACATTGAATGAAATTTACATTTCCTTGACCATCATCATTCAACATCTCTAACTGAGATTTTACAGTATCCATTTTGTTCAGAACTCAACTTGACTGACTCAAACAGTTTTCAATTTAACAAAATGAATTTACAACTTTTCGTGGCGATTTTCTAACTTAAAACTACTTGCGTGTACGTTGCTCAACGTTGACTTGTTGTGCGCTGTCTGCTCCGACGTCGTTGATTTGCAGGTTATGTTGTCCTTGCTGAATCTGAACTGCTTTCGTTGACTTGCCTGTCGCTTTTTCTTGCCTGACATCCAAGGATTCCTCTTTATAGCCGTCCTGGGCCCATAACCTGTTGTTGTTTTGTTTGTTTGAGAGGTCCTTGGTAGTTAAATAATAAAGTCCAGAAGTGGTATTGATTGGCTGACTTACAATCAAAAGGTACCTTTTGAATCACTTGAAAATACTTGTTTTGATGTACAAAACAGTTGCAAAACAAACGACGGATTGTTGCACAAAACTTTTTCAAAGTGTCGATACAAATCGGAGCACATTCGATACATTAACTTGTCGATGATCGCTTGTCGCTTGCCAACTTAGTAATACAAAATTTCAGTAGGTGCCAACTTTGACTCTGTATAAAACAAAATAGAACGTGAAGTTAGGATAGGATCAAAGTTGGAGTAGGTTAGGTTGGGTTGCTGTCAATTGATCAATTTCAACACTTCCTTGATCAATTTACAGCGAAGAGTTTCAAAGATTCTTTTGTTGAGTGGCTTGGTCAGAATGTCTGCTATCTGCTTGCTGCTCTCAACGTGTTGCAGTGTCACCGTCTTGCCGATGTGTTGTTGGATGTACTTTCGTGGTATTTCGATGTGCTTCTTTCCTCGGCTGGTCTTTCCTTCGTGGGCGTTTTGTAGCATGTGGATGGCAGACATGTTGTCGACGTACAGGTTGATTGGCTGATCGGCTTTCAGGATGCCAAGTTCCAGTGCAATTCGTTTTATCCAACACACATCATCAATGACTGACACCGCGGCCCGGTACTCGGCTTCAGCTGTTGAAGTCGCTACCAAACGCTGCTTCTGTGAGTACCAGATCACTGGTCCTCCTCTCATCAACAACACTCCACTCGTCGACTGTCCTGTCTCCGAGTCTCCTCCGTAGTCTGAATCGGTGTAGGCTACGAGGTTTTTGTCTCCTCCGAAATGAATTCCAGCTGTTGTCGTTCCTCTCAGATACTGGAATACGCGTTTCACCATCGCCTGATGGCTTTTCATTGGTTTGTTGCAAAAACGACTCAAGTAGTTCACAGCGAAACTGATATCCGGTCTGGTGATGGTGGCTAGGTATAGCAGACTGCCTATCGCCTCACGGTAGTTGTTGTTCGCCGGAAGTGGTTTATCATTCTCAAAGTTTGTCTTCTTGGTGATCATTCCTTGCTCAATTGGTGTGGACACTGGATTGCATTGTTCGAGTTTCATTTTCTTCAGGATCTTCTCCGTGTATCGAGGCTGATTTACGAAGATCCCGTTTGGTTCAATCTTGATTTCCATGCCCAAGTACGTCAGTTTCTCTTGAACCTTGTTGCTGTATGTAATTTCAAATTCCTTATTTATCTTGGCCAGAAGTTTGTATATTTTGTCTTCATCCTTGCAGGGTACCAATCCATCGTCCACAAACAATGACAGCATTAAGCTCTTGTCTTTGTTGTAGTATATGCATGGGTCGTCATCTGTGCTCGTCAGTCCCATCTTTTCTCCAAAGTGTGTTGTAACTCTCTCATTCCACATCCTTGGGGCTTGCTTGAGTCCGTACAGACTCTTTTCTAACTTGCAGACTTTCCCTGATCCGTCATCGAACCCTTCGGGCTGGTACATATAAATGTCTTGTTTGAGGTTTCCATACAGGAAGGCCGTCTTTACATCAAATGACACTAACTTCATATTCTCCGATGCTGCATGGCTGAGGATCAGTCGAATAGATGCGTGGCGAGCTACTGGACTAAAGGTCTCTGTGCAGTCCACTCCTTCCTTTTGTTCGAATCCACGTGCCACAAGTCTCGCCTTGAGTCGGCCATCCGCCTTCTCTCGAAGCACCCAGCGACAAGTTATCGGCTTCACTCCTTCCGGGCAGTGCACCAGTTTCCATGTTTGCATTTTCATCAGCGAGTCGTACTCCTCCTGCATTGCTCGTCTCCAATTTCCGTCCTTGAGAGCCTCACTCGTTGGTATGTCCTCGGTTTCGCCGATCATTGCCACTTGGGCGCTATTTTCTCCCCGAAAATATCCCATCACATAGTCCCTGAGTCTGGATGGCGGTTGCAGGTTTCGACGGTCTCGCAGATTCCTCCTCCCTGGCTCATCATCTTGCGGTGGGTTTCTCTTCTCATTGTCGCTGGCCTCCTCACACTTTCATCATCTTGACTCTGGTCTGTTTCATCATCTGTCTCATTGCTGCTTTCTTCCTGCTTCTCAATTGTGTCCTCTGGTGTTGACGTCTCGAGTTCAGTGCCTTGCCTCATCCTTCTCTTCTCCTCGTCAAAGATCACATTGTCTGAGCTGATTATGTCTTTCTTCTCTCTCATGTAGATCCTGTAGCAGGGTGAGTCGATGTCGTATCCAACCAAAATCCCTTTTTCAGACTTTCTATCTATCTTGCCTCTCCTTTGTTCTTGCGTGAGCACGTAACATTCGCATCCGAACGGTCTCAGCTTCTCAATCTTCATCTTTCTGCCAAACCAAAGTTCAGCTGGGCTCTTCCCTGGTACGTTGCTGGTTCCAGTCTGGTTGATTGTGAAGACTGCGTAGTTCATCGCCTCTGCCCACAGATTCTCATTCAAGTTCTCAGCGTGAATGGCTGATCTGGCTGCCTCGACAATCGTTCTCATTTCTCTCTCTACTCTTCCGTTCTGTTCTGGAGTATGAACATTGGTGAACGTGTGGAATATTCCCAGTTTGTCCATCATCTCTTTGGTTTTTCTGTTCTTTAATTCGGTGCCATTGTCAGACCTCAGACTTTTGACTTTCCCTCCCAGTTGATTTTCTACGAGTCTCAGGTAGCTTTCTATCTTTTCTGGAGCTTCACCCTTCGTCTTCATGAAGTAGATGGTTCGGTAGTGTGTGAAGTCGTCCTTGAGTACAAGGAAATACTTGGCTCCTCCCAGCGATGGAATGTTCATCTCGCCGGTGTCGACATGCACGAGATCCAATGGCTGCTGGGCTGTCTTCAGGTTGTTTGGATGTGAGATGCGGTGTTGCTTGCTGTATGTGCACCCCTTGCACACATAATCGTTCCAGTCATCTACATATTTAATTCCTTTCCGCTTCAGTATGTCTCTTACGTATTTAATGTTTTGATGTGCGAGTCGCTCATGCCAGGTTTTGATCGACGTGGTCATCAAACTTGTCTCTTCTCCTCTCCTGAACATCATTTTGAAGAGACTTCCTTTGCGTTTGGCAATCGCGACTATTTCCCTGCCATCTTGACTGTAGAAAACTCATTTCCATTTGCTTTCTGTATGTGACCTTTATCTAACATTTGACTGACTGAGAACAGATTAAAGTTGAGGTTTGGTACGTAAATGACATCACTTTTGACCATCAAATGCCTCCATCTCGATGTTGCCGACTCCAACGCCATCTAGCTTGGTTGAATCTCCAATCACAATTGAGATGGGCTCTTCCAGTTCGACAAGCTGGGCAAACCACTCCCGATGTGACGTCATATGTTGGCTTGCTCCACAGTCCTGATACCATGAAGTTGCCCTGTCCTTCGAGATGTTGGTGTCTGCCGTTGACAATGCTGTGGTCAAAAATGCCCTTGGTTGTGTACTTTTGCTGTTCGCTGACTTGCTTGAGTCATCCTGTTGTCTGCAGTCTTTTGCAAAATGTCCTTTCTTCTTACAGATGTTGCATGAGTAAGTCTTCTTGTAGTATGCGATGTATTTCGCACATAGTTTTCCTCTGCACTCCTTGAGCACGTGACCTCTCTTTCCACATTTGTAGCATTCCCCTTGTGACTTGTCCTGTTTGTTGTTTGACGACTGTCCTTGCTTCTCACGCCTTGTTATGAGAGCGTTGTTGGTGCTGCCCTCTTGTTTTGTCGTCGTTTCTCTCAGTCTCTCATCCTCAAGTCTCAAGCGTTGAATGAGGGTGTCCAGGGTCTTATTTGCGCCGGTCACGTTGTCCCAAGATGTTCTGAAATGTGCCAACTTTGTTGGCAGTACACTCATGATCCTTGTCATGATCCAACTTTCTCTCATTGGATCATTTTCTGTTGACACTTCATCAGCCAGTGCCATAATCTCCATACAATTTTCAACAGCAGTCTTATTCTCATCATATACAAAATTGAAAAATTTGATTCGTGAAGTTTCTAAGCTTACTTCAGTCTTGGTGCCATACAAATTAACTAACTTATCTATCATATCTTTGGCAGTTTTGCAGTTTGCAATTTTAATTGCAATTTTACTATTAACATTTAAACCTATTAACGTTTGAGCTTCGACATCTTTCTTTGTCCGACTCAGCACCTGCTGGTCTGGGGGTTGCACCCGTTACAATATCATACAGGCCCTTATTTTTAAGTGCTAGGTTTAATTTAAATCGCCATGAAATGAAATTTACATTTCCTTGACCATCATCATTCAACATCTCTAACTGAGATTTTACAGTATCCATTTTGTTCAGAACTCAACTTGACTGACTCAAACAATTTTCAATTTAACAAAATGAATTTACAACTTTTCGTGGCGATTTTCTAACTTAAAACTACTTGCGTGTACGTTGCTCAACGTTGACTTGTTGTGCGCTGTCTGCTCCGACGTCGTTGATTTGCAGGTTATGTTGTCCTTGCTGAATCTGAACTGCTTTCGTTGACTTGCCTGTCGCTTTTTCTTGCCTGACATCCAAGGATTCCTCTTTATAGCCGTCCTGGGCCCATAACCTGTTGTTGTTTTGTTTGTTTGAGAGGTCCTTGGTAGTTAAATAATAAAGTCCAGAAGTGGTATTGATTGGCTGACTTACAATCAAAAGGTAACTTTTGAATCACTTGAAAATACTTGTTTTGAGGTACAAAACAGTTGCAAAACAAACGACGGATTGTTGCACAAAACTTTTTCAAAGTGTCGATACAAATCGGAGCACATTCGATACATTAACTTGTCGATGATCGCTTGTCGCTTGCCAACTTAGTAATACAAAATTTCAGTAGGTGCCAACTTTGACTCTATATAAAACAAAATAGAACGTGAAGTTAGGATAGGATCAAAGTTGGGGTAGGTTAGGTTGGGTTGCTGTCAATTGATCAATTTCAACAGTGGTACTTTACTTCAAGGTCATAATTGATTTCCATCAAAAATTATATTAAAATACTATGCAAAACTTCTCAAATTAGATATACAAGACTTTCATATTAATATAAATGATATAATAAATTTTAGTTAACATTGGCAGACCGGAAGTGGTATTTTACTTGAAGGTCTAATATGACCTTCATCAAAAATTATATTAAAATATAATGTAGAAAATCTCAAATTTGGTAAATAGGACTTTTATATCGATATGAATGTATTTACTAGATTTTTGTTAAAATTGGTGAGCCGAAAAGGGTACTTTACTTGAAGGTCATAATAAACTTACATCAAAAATTATATTAAAATTAAACACAGAAATCATATGTTTCGGTAATAAAGGTTACAAACGCAATTTGGTTTCCAATCCAATTAAATATTTTTATTACTTGTTTTAAGTGTTAAATTTGAGTGTAAAATACTGGATTTCCTCTCCATTTGTGAGATGAACAAGTCTGCAGCAGAAGGATAAGATATAAGTTGAGTGGGTTTTTCCGCTTAAAATGTCGAAACTGTCGACATTTCCCAATGCTTTATCTAGATTTATAGATATTGACTGTTCTAATGTTGTCACGGAACACGAAAAAATCTCTTGGGAACTTGTTACCAACTGAAAGAAAACGATTTATAATAACGGAATGAGACCTCCAGAAATAAGAGTATGTCTGTGCGCCAATAGATGGATGTCACGACGGTGAGTGTCGTATTTGAGATACTGCAATCTTCAGAAGCTAGTTAACAAATTCAGGATCATTTTTTGAACCACCGATTTATAGTTTAATTGGCGTACAAGGAAGTCATGTGTTGTCCACATCAGATATTTATTGAATAGGTTTTAGTACTTTTGATTATTAAAATTAAAGATAAGGACTCATCCTTTTCCTTTTGTACCGTACATCTTTCAGTTTCTTTAAAGCAGACTCTGCTACTTTAGGGTACCAATGCGGCCAAGCATCGACATTGGCCGTGGCAGAGAACTGCTCTTCAAATACTTCCAGGAACTACTGGGCAGGACCAAGGACTGAGAACATGGTAGTGGCAAAAGAATCATTCACTACTTCCAACTGGCTTCTTGCAATAAATTTCCATTTTGAGGCCTCCTCTGCCTTTCGACTGCCTTTATTTTTTATCTTTTATAATAATAAACACATTTTCATTAATTCACTAAAAAAGGTTCTCGGACTCCTCTATCAGTATTACTCTTGACATTGGACCTAACCAGGTGACTATGTCACAGAAACTTATAACTTATCTGATTTGTTATGATATTGTTTCTTTGGATGACTGTACTTTATTATCCTTGAGTTATCTACAATGGCGTTCTTTCTCTCATTATTTCTTCTTCTGCATATTGGATGACCATCGACATTTATTGATGTTTAATCTACAAACTCCTTTGAAAAACTCTTATTCAATGTCTATCTTCCATTTGAGACAATTGTAGATTGATGGCCCATATATCCTTCCTGATAATACCATTTAGCCTGGGACTAACTTATGGATCAGGAATTCCTAAACTTACTAAAGAGTGTACATCTACTTTCCTGCGTTTGCTGTCATGTGTAAGAATGAACATGTGTGCATGAGGTAGAACTCTTTTCTGAAATTATTAGACTTTTGCACGTCTCGACACCTTTGTTTGCTGCATGTGCAATCCTTACCCCTTCTTTAACACAACTGTCTACTGCGTATTACTGAAAAAATTTCTCTGCCGAATAAATCAAGCTAAAATGTCCCTTTGAGCTGATTTATAGCAGTAATAATGAAGTTGGGTAGTGGTATTGCATATAGTAGTTATAAGCATAGCTAACCAAATGCTCTGGGGAGGAGTGGTGCCAGGTGACACCATCAAATATTAGTAGTTAAACACACACTCACTTACATACTATATTTTTTTTTCAAAAATTTTCTGGGGAGGCCAGGCCATCCCAAGGATATCCTATCTACGCCTCTGACAATAGTCCTATGTATATGAATTAGTTTGAGAAGTAGTTAGGGCATAAAACTAATACTGTATAATAATAGTGAGTCAGTCGGTGCATTCATAGATGACCTAAATACATTAGCCGAAAGATGTAAGTTTGGAGATCTTAAAGATAAATTAATAAGAGATATAATAGTAATTTGCATGGCTGATCAAAAGTTATCAAAGAATTTACAACTGGTTGATAATTTAACATTACAAACTGCAATTCAGAAAGCGAGACAGGCAGAAATGTTGCATTTGCATTGCGAGACTCTGATATGGAGTTTGTAGATAGTAATAAACAGAGGCATAAAGCTAATAATACGAATACAGCTTAAAGGATTTCTTTGGGAGCTAGATCTTTCCGATGTTTCAAATGTGGCTCTACAAAAATCACCCACCTCAGAACTATCCCGCAAACAGGGCCTGTTATTTATGCAATAAAGTAGGACACTTTGGGAGAGTATGCCTTAAACAGAAGAAGAAAATTGGTGAAGTGCAAGATCATGATGACAAGAAGAACTTAGGGGTAGTTGTTGATAGCATAATCAGCCAGAAATAATGTAAATAACCTCTCACTATCGATGGTAAAGAAGTGTTATTTTCGCTAGACGCCAGTGCTAACCTAGGATTAAAGTGCTAACCTAGGATTGAATATTAAAAACACAACAAAATCTTTGTAAGGGTCCGAAAAAACAAGTTAAAAATAGATGGGGTAGGAGCGACACCTGTTTATTTAAAAAATAGAATGAGAGGATTTCTATGTATTTCAAATACATTAACTAATGCTTTCCATTGAGCAGGAAAGCATTAGTTAATTTAGACCTAATTGGATTGAACAGTGATGCAGTCGATCAGGCACTGTGGCAGGAAATATTCCAGGATTTTTCAGAGATATTGTCTAAAATTGGCACGATGAAGGTAGAAAGTTATAAAATATCATTGAAAGATAATGTGATCCACCATGCCAGGTGTTCCCAGACCGTGGTACGCTAGGACGTTTCATGTGGTATGCGAACAAGCAAACAAAAGTCGGATAAAATCATATTAACTAGTTCAATGATGAATAATTTTTTAAACATCGTTATTGAATTTATCAATTATAATATGAATAAACATGATCTACAATCAATAAAATTAATTTAGAATGGTTACCGTAGTGAAGGCGAAAGAACTCTGTTAAAGAAGAATTAAGAATGAAGTCGCCTAATATTGATGCTCTGATTTAACCAAAAAACATGTTTTAGACTGAAAAATATTAATACTTTTCTTCACAATTTCTTACTTTTGATGAAAACGCTTTTATGTTCAGAATTTTCGGTGTTACCATGTGAATCTTACTGTTGCTGTTGTTGTGTGAAATTGATAAACTTTTGATTTTTGAATTTTATTTTCTTAAGCAAATTTACTGTAATATTATATAACATAGTTTTGTTTTTAAAATAAATTTTTGTAAATCAGTTTGTATTTTTTTATATAGATAAATGTTTAATACTAATATCATAAGATTAGGTCTCGTTTTCTGGAAAGTGGAAGTGGTACGCAGTTACAACTCGGAGAGTAGCCTTGCCATTACGAGAGGAAGTTGAGAATGCAGCTATAGGGCATCATACAGCCGGTGATAGCGTCCACGGATTGCTGCGCACCACTAGTAGTAGTTTCAAGGAAGGGAGCGACAGGATAAGGCTGTGTAGACTGCACCGAGCTATGAGGGTAGACTGTAAGGTTATGAGGAGAGAGAAATGGCTGTTACCATCCGTTGACGATTCTCTTGCGCAGCTAGAACGAGGCCAATATTTTTCTCTCTTGGACGCATCAAACGGGTTTTGGTAGGTGCTTCTTCATGAAGAAAGCTGGAAAGTCACAACTTTCATAACTCCTTTTGGCAGATCGATCATGGTTTGGAAGAAGTGGTGACTATGGCAGAAAATTTACTGGTTTCAGGAAAAAATAAAGACTGAATGAACAGAATGAATGCCTTCGTACACTTTTGACAAGACTAAGGGAATATTAAATTAACTCTGTATGAGAATAAATGCAAAATTGGAGTTGGAAGAGGTAACTTTTCAGTCACTTAATTCGAAAAGGTGTTTTCTACACAGCGTGAAAGAACTACACCAATTGTTGGAAATGGCGAATTACATAATGAAGTTTATTCGAAAGCTGGCAAAGATCACAGAACCCTTATGGAAGTTGCTGCAAAAGAGTGCAGGTTGGATCTGGACAACAGCTCAAGAGGAAGCGTGGAAGAAGATAAAGGAAATGGTTTTGTCTACCCCAGTATTAGTGGCTTATGAAAGAGGTATATCAACAAGAATAGATGCACCAACTAAAGGTTTGTGAACGGTGTTGGAACAGCAGCATGGTACCTTATGAAAACCGGTGACATACGTCTACCGAACAATATCTCCAAAAGAAGGAAGGTATGCTCAGCTGGAGAAGAAGGCACTTGCAGTGACATGGGCCTATCAGAAGCTAGAGAGCTACGCAATGGGAATGCATATTCATGATGGACCATAAGCCACTAGTGGAATTACTGAGGGCAAAACAAATTGCAGAACTATCAGCAACATTACGTTTTAGAATGAGGCTTCTCAACTTCATATAACATAATATCCAGTACATCTCTGTTTTTTTTTTTGTTTTTTTCCATTTATATTTTTTTATTCCATATATATTATCATGAATTCCAAATGCTAGCCAAGATTTACAGGAAGATGCACCAGAGAAGAGTTTTTAGTAAAAGCTTTTAGTAATTGTACAAACTGTATTCTGCTCAGATGCCAAATTACGAGAGAATGGCGGCTCAGGAGGAGCCAATCACAGTGCTTTACACATAGTGGCCATTTTTTTTTGCGACTCGAGATACTTAAGGTTTTGAAAATACTGAGCGTGCCCTGTCGCCATTTTGTTTTTCATAAGCCACCATTTTGTTTTCTGTGATTTGAGGAGCTTAAGGTCCTGTCTAAGGGTCAGGTACCCATTTTATAGAGGATTAAACCCTAATCATTCCATCACTTTATCGTTCCATTGCTCCCCCAGCCCATCGTTCCATCGCTCTATCCCTACATCGTTCCACCACTCCATCGCTTCATCGCTTCACCACTCCATCGTTCAATCGCTCCATCACTCCATCGTTCAATCGCTCTTTCACTTCATCGGTCAATCGCTCCATTACTCCATCGTTCCAACACCCCATCGCTCCAGCGCTCCATTTGTCCATGGCCACCAGTCCCATGACCATGGCGCTTTATTTGAATTTGAATTTAAACCTCGACGTAACCTTAACTATCGTGCCACGCCTCCTTTCAGTCTCGTGACCACGACGCCATTTGGTTTTTCTACGACTTGAGAGGCTTGAGACTTTGCCGAAAAGTCAGGTATCTATTTTATTTTGTATAATCTTCCCAACGACTATATAACCTTAACCTATCCTATGAAGGGTCAAGTACCCACTTTATAGTCTGTAAACTTTCCAACGGTTACAAAACCTTCAGATTGTTTACGTGCGTGCTTTGCAAGCTTTTCGATGTTTACATAATCTTCTTCACAATGTTTAACTTTATCTACTTGTTAGCAGACTGGGCCATGTGTAAACAGATTGGATCATGTGTAAACAAGTTGGACGATGCCTTGGTGAAATGTAAATATGGACTTTGAACTGTTAATTCCTATAACATTAACAAAGAGTAGGGCCTCTTAATCCTATTACAGTTTTTGGATTTTGAAGTGTTAATTCCTAAAAAATAAACAAAGAATGGAGTTTCATAATCCTATTACAACTCCTTTTGGACTTTATTCTGTTAATCCCTAAAACACAGAAAAACAATAGGGCTCCTTCATCCTTTCACTGAAATATAAACAGAAATAGCTTACGCAATAATTCCCTATCTCATAATCCTTTCATAGAAAGTAAATAATGGACTTTGAACTTCTAAATTTCTAGCTTTAATCATCTCGCATGAAACATTCAGAAAACAACTTTTTAATCTTCTATATATTTTTAATCTCTCATACTATAAACTATTAAAGTTTCTTACAAAATAATCCTTTAAGTTTCTTTATCATTTATAAACAATGATATAGAGCCTTTTAATCCTTTCATAATATCTGAATCGGTGATGTCATTATTACTAGCCAAAGCTTTGTACCTTTTTTAGTTCCCAATGTTTATCTTTTCCTACTTATTTACTTACATTTTCTATAACCTTCTTAACGTTCGTACAATCTCTGTCCGCTAGGGCGTAACACCTACTCCACTTGGAGATTTCCCTGGCTTGTTAACATAATCTTCTGAATGTTTATATTTTCTATAATGTTTACCTTTACCTACCTATTTGTTCACGCTTATCTTTACCTACCTATTTGTTCACGCTTTCTTTAATCTTCCCAATATTTAACTTTTATGTAAAAGTAAGACCAAAAATACAAATTTTACCTCCCTTCAAAATTTGAATCTTTAGGTTTCAAATTAGGTAGAATAAAAAAATGGAATAAAAAAAAAATCTGACTGTTCGCCATCCGCGACTTTCCTCCGAAATTACTGGGTCTTTTCTTTTTTTTTTTTTAAATTTATCTAAATTAAATTGTTTTTACATTACCGCCCATAATATTGTTTCAAAATTGCGAACGATTAAAGTGAATTTAATTAAAAAGAAAAATCTGCTCAACGTAGGTGCTACCAAGTGTTGAGTAAACTGTGGTTTAAAATGATGCTACTGTTATAAACAGATGATAAATAGAATTTGGTGTTCGTGTGTGTCTATGTACAATTTGAAAACAATTAGACGAGAGATTAAAGGGATATCCACGGATATTATCTGTAGTAGACGACTACGTGGTCGGTGAAAAAGGAAATGTACCTTCAGAGCTTTCTACAGATAAGAGACCTCTACGTGCTGAGCAAAACGAAGGAGAAAAAGTCGAGGTGAGGAGAGGTAATTTTTCAATTTTTAAGTGATTCTGGAAGATCGTGTGAGGTCGACGAAGGAATTCGGTTATTCTCGGATCGGAGATTTCTGAAAGCTGGCCGAACGATCTCAAAGAAGAGGTGGAGATCCGGAGAAACACGAGGACGAACTAGTATCACCTAGGAGAGATTGGGGACTCGGTGAGACCAAACAGTCTTGTACGGCTCTGTGGGCATCCGAGAGTACCCGAAGACATCGCAAAAGCTTATATGAGCGCAATTAAGGACCAGGATTGTTGATTATAATTAAATATATTTTGAAAAGGGAAAAACAGTCTAGGAACGGCAAAAAATCATTTGAGAAGGCTATTTTTTTTTCATATTGAGCAGATTTTTCTTTTTAATTAAATTCATTTTAATCGTTCACAATTTTGAAACAATATTATGGATGGTAATGTGAAAACAATTTAATTTAGATAAATTAAAAAAAAAAAGGCCCAGTAATTTCGGAGGAAAGTCGCGGATGGCGGACAGTCAGATTTTTTTTTCATTCCATCTTTGGATTCTACCTAATTTGAAACATAAAGATTCAAATTTTGAAGGGAGTTAAAATTTGTATTTTTGGTCTTACTTTTGCACAAAAGTTAAATATTGGGAAGATTAAAGAAAGCGTGAACAGATAGGTAAGTAAAGGTAAACATTATAGAAAATTAAACATTCAGAAGATTATGCAGATGATAACACATTATTGTGGATTAAAAAAAAAAAAAAAAAAATGAGACCTTAAACATGAAATAACATTCTTAGTGACTAAGCAGAATATTTAAAATCAAAATTATCGATTTTAGAATTCCATTCATTTTTTGAACGGAGAATTTATTTATTTCAGAAATGTGAAATCTATTATATCAAGTGATTTTGGTAATAAGGAGACTCAAGCTTGAAGATGACCCTATGTAAGGCCGAATCTGGGAGGGAGGAGAGGCAAAGGGGTCAAATTCGAGTGAATTTTTTTTTTCAATCCTTTTTTATATTTGTTTATGCAACATTTTAATAATACAAAAGAAGAAAGCTCAAACTTACAGACTCACGGCTTTGTGTTTGTAATCTTCTCAATTTTAATAATAATAATTGTGCTAGATCTAAATAAATATAAAACAAGTGAAATAAAAAATCGATACAATTAAATATTTCCCGTTTGAAAAGGAAGATACAAAAGAAAAACTTGTTAGACAAAATTGGGCATTGTTTCATCGGGTGGACGTCTTCAGTTATTCTCTTTGAGCTTCCTCCACCCGATTTATTTTTTATTATTATATTATCATGACGTGACGTAGAGAGGAAGTGTTGTTATTTACTATAAATTTTCACATGGTACCTCTTTTTGTGGAAAATGACTGATCCCGAATATAAAATCGTATCAAGAAAAGAACATTTATCGAAGAGCTGGCCCAAAAATATAGCGTTTGTAGTTATAATATAACTGTTGCTGTAACATAGAAACTTTGCCATCCACTAATGTCACGCATCCACTAACGCCTCTTTCTCTTCTTTTTAACACACAATAAGAACTGCGCAAGCAGCGATTGTCGGGAGAAGGTCAGCCATATATTAAAACTTATAGTTTTACAAATTTTTATTTATTTTTTGCAATCCAGATTCATGTTCCAATAATTACTTTTTATATTCGAACGTTTTAATTTCTTTTCGTTCTTGACATAAGATTTATTTCTAGATGAACTAAATTAGGGTGATCAGTTCTAAGATTTAATTATGGGAAAAAAAGAAATCTTGGAAAAATTCGAAACTTCATCTGAAAAATCTATTATGAAAAACAAGCTCATTATTAGGGGAAAGTGGTGGTAATATGGAACCCTGCGGGTTTTATGGAACCACTTAATATCTTGGCAAGAGTTAACAATATCTGGGCCCTATCTATAACTAAGGAGCGCTAATGTTCAGGGAAGCTTTTTGGTTCAATTCAATTCAAAGTTCAATTTTTTTTTTGTCGATTCTTTAAAACTTTGAGAAGATAAGTTACTGCTCTTTTTAGATTAGTTAATATTAGATGTCCATACTCTACATCGATTCAAAGGGATGCATTGTAGCGATTTTCATTCCCGAATAAGCTCTTATTCTTATCAATTTTTTTAGAGTGCATATCAAATCCAAGGTGCCGATGTTTGATATATGGAACCCTATGGGTGCTGGTAATATGGAACCTCCCTCCCCAGAATAGCTGCAAGAATCATTCTTGAAAAACAACAATAAAAAAGTTTGGAGGTAAGCTACAACCAATGATGATGTGGAGGAAGCTGCTCCATCGACATCTAGTGATATCACAGGTTGGAGAGAAGAATATGATGTGAAAAACGAAGTTCACATAACAAAATTAATTTTTGACTTAAAACCCTTGTTCTATCTTGATTTTCCTAGGAAAATTGTTTTTAATTATGTTTGAAAAAACACTTAGGAGTTCCATATTCAGTCAGAGGCGCCAATTTGTCTTTTTTGATGAAATTGAATTTGCTTATTAGGTGATTGAAAAATTCCAAATTGGGCATTGGTCCAATATGACTAATATATATAATATGTTTATAATATATATTAGTCCAATATGACTAATATATATATAAAGCCCATATATTATCCATAGGGAATATTTACAGTTGATAATACAGTTTTAAATTTCTAGCACTGTTGGGTAAAAAAAAAGTAGAATTTCACACCGCCCCTAACATGTCCTGGTTTTTCACTATCGAATATGAAAAATGCTAGGCGAGGCACGATTGTGGCATTCTTGAAAATCTAACCCCCAACCATATATAATATTACACCAGCCTTTAAATTAAAAAATAAATTATGGTGACATGGCGGATATCAGCTGAGCATATTGTGAAAACCGTGTGCTTTTTGTTCTTATTGCATGGATCATCCCGTCCCAAGGGCTTGGGAGTTTTTCTGAAAGGCCAGTTTATGTAAAATAAAACCTTTTCTTCCTTTCTACGCCGTTTTTAAAGACGCGATGTGGTCTCGCAGCGTTATTAATTTTATTTTAAGTCGTCTTAATTTATTTGTGATATAAAAGTTAAAACTGAGAGTGCGATTCACTTATGGTCTGTGCAATTTGAATTCAACGATAAACTATCCATGGCATTTGATTGTGATTGGAACTTTTTCCGGTTTTGAGACTTAAGTACCGATATATATATATATATATATATATATATATATATATATATATATATATATTTTTCGGTTGGCTCAATAGACCTTGTAGATCTTTGGCCGCGCGATGTGGTGTTCTTACAGACATTTATTGCTCACAACCTTTGGGTTTGTGAGTAGGTGCACTTTTGCAAGCTCGCTAACCCGCTCGGCCACCCCGACCCTCTTATATATATATGATGATATATGTTTCACTTTATTTTTATTTTGATGTATGATGTTTCAGTTTAGTCCTCATATGAATTACGGAAGTTACGGAGACAAGTGCAAAGAAGACAAGTGCGGACAAAAGAAAGAGAAATATCCTTGGTGCCCTAAAAAGAAGATGGAATGTAGGATTAAACCTGAACCATGCTGTCCTAAACCATGTAAACCTCCACGTTATGCCTGTCCTCCGAATGATCCTCCTGATCATTGTCCTTATAAACCGCCTAAGTGCATAAAACCATGTATTCCTGGTAAGAAAAAATGTATTCCTGCTAAGAAAAAGCCCTGCTGATGAAATTAATAACAAGGAGATAATTAATAAGAAAAGGACACTAAATTAATCACCTTAGTTCAAGAAAAAAATTCTTTTGCTGGATAAATAAAAATAAAGTAAAACGTTATTTTCAAATTATAGGTTAGTTTTCTACAAAGACAAGCATTCACGTGCGATAACTCGCACATTTGATATATATCCTACTTCTCCCTAATACATTCGAAATGTAAGCCATATTAGGGAAACATATTAAAAGATTCATGTTATTATATGATTCAGCCATATAATTCGTATAAACAATATAATACGTAATGATAATGACTATAGTGTAATGCGATTTATGCAATCCTTGCAAATAAAGAAAATAAACAGATTATAAAATTATTTCTCGATTAACATCATAGAATATAGATTAGAATCATAGAATATCTGACTCAAAATATTCTAATATTAAATCATGTTTTCAAAACATTAACATTCCTATAATCAATTTTCTACTTTTATCTGAATGTCTTTACTACGCAGTTTCGTCAATTTTCTCAGAGCACTTTCTGCACAATCCATCTGTAAAGGTTTTGCAGTCTTTTCTAGATTCGAAACACTGTAAACATTTCGAAAAACTTAACACAATGACGTACGTTCGCAATGAGCAATCAACCAATAAAAGTGTATTATAGAAATATCACGGGAGTTCACCAAAAATTAGTGAATTTTTATGATAAATGATGTCTGCTTGGTGATAAACAACATACCTGGACTAAAAGAATTTATCCATGATAGTATAGCCAAATAAGGCATTGAATGACTTAAAAGGAATCAGTAGCAAATTTAGGTCACCCATAAAACATATTCACAAAGGAACGTGGCGCTCTCCTGACGGAAGTACCGAGAACCAGATAGATCACATTCTGATTAGCAGGAGGCACAGGTCCAATCTTTTAAATTGCAGATCCTACCAAGGAGCCAACATGGATACGGATCACTATCTGGTGGTATCTAGGATCAGAGCCAGAATATCCAATACAAGGAAAACCAGGGGAAAGAATAGTGACATTCAAGCTAAAGGATCCGAAAGTCAGTGCACGCTACCGCCAGATGTTGGATGAAAAGGTGACAGGCGCAAGCTTGTCGGAGGGCCATGCAGAAGAACAGTGGAACATCCTCTCTCGATCAGTTAAGGAGACAGCAAACCCCGAACAGAGACCGAAGTCCGAGTGCTGGTAGTTATGGGCGCATTTACATTTTGCCATCTGGGACCAGTTTGCGTATCTGGGAGCTGTTGTGAGCTTTGGAGACAGAATATCCCTGGAAGTTAGTAAGCGAATAATAAGGGCAAACAGGTGTTATTTTGGCCTTAGTAAACATCTCAGAAGCTCTTCGTACGAAATGTCTCCTCAAAAGATCCTCATTAGGCCTCACATACGGATCTGAAACCTAGACCCTGTCAAGCACTGAAGAAACAGATATATTAACATACGGATCGGAAACCTAGACCCTGTCAAGCACTGAAGAAAAAGATATATTAATCTTTGAAAGGAAGATCCTTCGTCGTATCATTGGACCAGTTAAGATCGGTGGGAGATGGAGAAGGAGGACAAACAGGGAGATATATGATCTGTATGGGGAGCCAGATGTGATGAGGTGCATCAAGCTTGGGAGACTACTTGGGCTGACCACGTGGCAAGAATGCCAGAAGAGGAAGTCCCAAGGAAATTGATAGATGGATAGCTCTACCATGCCCTCAGGACAAGAGGACAAGAGGGAAAGGCAGACCACGCCTTAGATGGGAGGATGCCATCATCCGGGACGCCCGAGAACTGTTAAATATGCACATCTGGCGAGCGACTGCCCCACATCCAGCCACCTGGCGAAGGCTCATTGAGGCGGCCAAGGACCACACTGGTCTGTAGCGCCATGGAGCAGTAGTATAAAAAAATGTCTCAACACAAAACTGAGCATCTCGCTGTTGTAAAGTGTAGCGAACATCTCGAAAATTTAAATTGAAAGATGGTAAATTATCGTCAGAAATTACCCATCGAATATACAACAGGACATAATTTAAAAAACTAGGTAGGTGATGTCTCACCACATAACTGTGCGTCTGGCTGATTATAACTGTAGCAAAGTGTGCGCCAGACGCGCCCAGAGTGCGCTCTGACATCCTCAAAATTCACACATCATACACCTGGAACTGGTCTTATTTTCTTCCAAATATTTTTCTGATTTCAAAATTGCACATCTGGCTGGTTACTTTAAAGTGTAGCGAAATCAGTCCCAGATGCAACAAAAGTAAGTCAAACTTTATTGACATAATTTTCATGACAAAAGCCTCTCCCGGAGGAGGTACAATGGAGTTCAGCTCAACAATATAATTATTCAAACATAAATATTGAAGATACAAATAATAACATACTACCATATAAAATAAAATAAAACCCTCAGCGCTTATTAAAATATACAAACGAAACAATTTTTAACCAGCACTCTCTGTCCCTGACCACTTTGATCCAGTTTGTTCCCACTCTGCGGGTGATTTCGTCTCTCCACCTCATTTATGGTCTTCCCCTCCATCTCACTTGGTCTATCAGATTCCATTCGGTAATTCTTTTCGTCCTTCAGTATGACCAGCCCACCTCCATTTCAGTTTTTGGGCTTCCTTACTTAAACTTTAGATTTTTGCCTGAGAAAGAATTTCTCGAGTCTTTATCTTCTCCCTCCTTCTGATTCCCCCCATACTCCTCAAAAATTTCATTTGCATTGTATCCAATTTCTCCTGTTCCTTCTTGGTTAGTGCCTAAGTTTGAGCGCCGTATAGGATTGTGGGGTAAATACAAGACTGAAGCACCTTAACTTTCAGTGTCGATTGTCAGCCCTTCAAGATTTTTTTAAGGACCAGTAATTGTGTCATCCTATTTTTAGTCTTCTATCCAATTCTTTACTGATTTTTTTTTCTAAAGAAATTTCCTGTCCGAGATAAATGAATTGTTTTGAATATTCTGTAACATGTTCTCCGATTTTTACTATCGGTTCATCTGTATTTGTAATTATTTTTAACTTTGTTGGTAATTTATTTTTAGGCCATATTTGTTACTTTTATCAATCAAATCATTGACCAGTTCAAGTAATTCGATTTTGCTAGGAGCCAATAGGCATATGTCATCTGCAAACTTTAAATTGTTTAAGTATCTTCCATTTATTTTAATGCCTCTTCCCTCCCAGTCTAGTTCCTTAAACAATTTATTAATGAGACAGTTGAAGAGGATCGGTGATAGAGGACATCCTTGTTTTACTACTTTTTTATGTTAAATTTTTTGTCCTCTCTATCAAGAGCAACAAATGCTTTTCCCTTTCTGTAAATTTCTGTTATTATTTCTATATATTTGAGATCTGTCCCTGTTTCTGTTAAAGCTTCCCACATATACTTCTGATTTATGGAATCAAAAGCTTTCATAAAATCGATGAAGTATACATACATGGGCAGGTTGTATTCAGTTGATTTTTCAATAATTTGCTGGAGGCAATGTAAATTGTCTATTGTACTGAATGAGGGGTGGAAACGGGCTCATTCTATATCATGATCTTCATAAATTGTTTTAATAATCCTATTTTTAATTATACTACAAAACATTTTATATGTGGTTTGTGTCAGTGAAATTGGTCGATAGTTTTCAGTGTTGTCCTTAGCTCCTTTTTTGTGTACAATTATGATTTTACTCTCTTTCCATTCCTCAGGGACTCTCATTTCTTCGAATACCATTTTGAATATTTTGCATAACGGTTTTATGACCTCTTTTGCTTCGATGAAGAGTTCGTTTGAAATGCCATCACTTCCAGCTGCCTTCTTCCTTTTCAGTTTCTTTATTTCATTCTCTACTTCTGCTTCCAGAATGCTTAAATCGGAGTTGTCAGTTTCATTTTTTCTATAGGTAATTTCTATATTTTCTGTTTTGTCCTGGTTTTACAGATTTTCGTAGTATTTGGAGATTTCTTCAATTATTTTCTGCCTGTTGGTTATTGTGCCATGTGGAGTCTTCATTTTATTCATAAATTTCTTCCTAAAATAATTGGTTTGTTTTTTCATTTCTTTTATTGATCCTGTTTTACAGCATTAAGCATTCGTTAATAATGACTTCTTCATAATTGCATATCTCTTGTTTGATTCTCTTCCGGATTAGTTTTCTAAGATCTGCATGGTGAATGATTCGGCTGTTTTATTTGGAATGCGATTTAGTTCCTCTCTTTTCTTAATTAACTCTCTGGTTTGGGCTGTCAATTTTTTATTTCTTTTATTTTCATTCTTGTTTACTTTTGTCCGTTCCACTTTTGTGTTCAGAGCTTCTTTAATACTTTGAGACAGTTTTTTATATGAACTTTCAACTGAGGCTTGATAGTCAAAGTTAAGTTCTTCCAATTTCTTTGCAATGTTTAAAGAGTAATTTCTTGGAATTACGTTCCTTTGGGCTAGCTTTCCTGCTATGTAGAATTTTCTTCTGGGCATGCTTAGGGAACCAAGTACTAATCTGTGATCTGAATCAAATTTAAATATTTCCTTCGGATGAACATTTTTAATATTTTTTTCACTTTTTCCTAGTATGTAGTCGATTTCATGGGTTTCTCCACCAAGTGCTTTCCAGATCCATTTTTTATCTATGGGTAAGTTTTCGAATGTGTTTAAAATTTATAACTGGTTTTTAAGCGCAAATTCAACTAGAATTTCTCCTCTGGTTCTTTTGCCTTTTCCATTTTTTCCGACTGCGTCACTAATCCAAGAAGAAAGAAAATCGACATCATCTCTGGTAAAAGTGTGGTCTGCGAGGAAATCATTACACTTGAACCAAAAAGGAAAAATAGGAAACAAGTTGATGATTATAGCGACTCATCTGATGAAGACAGTTTTGAAGTTCTAGTGGTTGATACTGATGACGACAGTTTTGAAGTTCCAGTGGTTGATACTGATGACGACATGGACGGACATTGCTTCCCTCTTGGTAAAATCTCAGGAAGAGGTTTATGACATAGAAATGTTCTTGCCACGTGATTATCTTCCATCAACTACGATTTCTTTGCCAGCTCCTCCACAGAAGGCCAAGGCCCAAGTGGCCCTCCAACAGGCCAAGACAATTTACTTTCGACTAGTGGGACATCTACAATGAAGATTCCTGAAGTGGATGATTTCGTTCTCGTTAATTACCTGTATGACAAGGGCACAATGCGAGAGACCATTTATGTTTACTTGGGGAAGATCATCAATGCTGCACCCGATAGAAAACTCTTCACCCTTCGCTTTATGCGAAATTATAAAGCCGACATTTACCATTTTCCTGAAATTGATGATGTGGACGATGTTCCCTTGGATGTGATCCAGAAGTTGTGAAATTGTCTAAAACTAAAACATATTTGGACAATTTTTTTAATAAAAAAATTATTTTCAGAATTGTTTTATTGGGGGAATTCATTCTAAACTTTTTTTAAAACCCCTACCACTGTCCCAAGTTAGAAAATATGGAGATATGAGAAAAAACAAGGCTATCCTAAGTTAGGTTCCATGGCCTTAACTTGGGATAAACTTTTTTTTTTAATATTAATCGGCCATGTAAAATGTTCAAATTATGGAAATGTAGAGCCTAAGTGTCCTTCAGAATGTGGGTGCTTTTTATTTATTGTTTTTCAAATTTATAAAGGTGTAGTTGTTATTAATTATATTATTTTATGAGGTGTGGGCAGCCCTTCCTGACCGCGACCCATGTGGATCTTTTCTAAGATATACCTCTGACTAGAGATCCCAAAGAAATCGTATGCTTCTTATGAAACCCACTAATTTCTTAGGGTTAATTCTGGTAATATTTTAAGGTTTAATTATAGCCTATTGTAAGTGTTGTAGCCTTTGGAAGGCAAGAGCTTTACATTCACATAGAATGTGGTCTGCTTTTTCTTCTTCCTGAAGGCACAAACGGCATGTGGAATCTTCCACTATCTTCATCTTTTTGAGATGATATTTTAGCGGGCAATGGCTCGTGAGGAGTCCCGCTATCGTTCTCAACTCATTCTTTGTCAAGTTTAGATACAATTTTGCCTTTTCCTTTGACATGTTAATGAAGAGTTTGGATTCTTTCATACCGGGTTTGGAATTCCATTATGTTTCCTTCTTCTTTGTTTCACAGATATCAATTTCTCTACTGAGAAAAGACTAGTAGATATGCTACAGTATAGCTCAGAGCCCATTATCATAGTTTCTGAGCCCTTTCGTGCTAGGTAATCTGCTATCTCATTACCTTCGATTCCTTCGTGTCCCGGGGTCCACATTAGGGTAAGTTTATTACCCTTAGTTAATTGCTTTAGGATATTCAGGCAATACCAGATTAGCTGTGATGTGATTATATAAAAATTTAGGGCTTTTATGGCAGCCTGGCTATCTGATATAATATATATATATATATATATATATATATATATATATATATATATATATATATATTTTCCCTTTGGATTCTTTTTGAGATTTTCTCGTGCCGCTACTTCTATTGCATGTATTTCAGTTTGGAAGACCGTGGATTATGTTCCCATTGCAAGGGTTCTTCTGCATTTTGGTCCAAATATTCCTGCCCCTACTTTTCCTAACTGAACCATCTGTGTACTAAACAGTAGCTCCATTTGCGAATTTGGGTCCTCCTTCCTTCTATATTCCTCTGTCTGGTATACGTGCTTTGAATTTCTAATCGAAATCCAGTTTTCTGGGCAAATGATCAATCATCGAACTGATCCACTCCTTACCCTCCAGTTCACTTAGTATTTGCATATGCCCTTGATAGTTTTCTGGCTTGTAGTTTCAGGTATGTTGTAGTCTAAGGGCACTTTATAATGCCTCTTTTTGAATGCAAATTCGTAACGGAAGCAAATGCTCAACAACACTTCCATGGCTGCTTTGGGAGGTTCTAATGTTCTAATTGCCCCTGCGATTCCCAGGCAAGTCTCATTTGTGTTGTTTTCTCCTTAGTTTTCGTCCACCAAATTACTGATGCATAGGTTATCCTGGGTTGAACGAACCTAGTATATAACCATTCTATAATTTTTGGTTAAATACTCCATTTTTTTCCCAATAAACTTTTGCAGATCCAAAGTGAAGCATTTGCTTTTCCTATGATTTTGTTTATTTGAGTTAGGGGTAAGAGGTTCAGGGGTAGTTATTTCAGGTTGAATTGGAAAACTGTCTCAAGTTAGGGCACTTGGTGGTACAATGATATAGAAGAAATTATAAATTTGAAGTAAACCTAGTATAAGTAAGCCTAGTAGTATAAGTTCTTAAAATAGATTATGTATTTAGATAAGAAAATGTGAATTGATGAGATTACTTTATTCTCTTTAAAACAAATTATCATTTAAGTCCTCTCATGAATATTCATACGCCAGTTTTCATCCATATCACATATTTTTGATCGACATATATGTCCTACAGTGTTTACTGTCTTGTTTATCTGAAATAAATGTGGTGAATATTTAAATGAATTAATTACACATATATTTAATTTAAAGTTTGCAACTTATACTTTCAATATTCCGGTTGGCTTAATTTGTGCTCCTTTTGAAACAGATCGTTCACTGTTAATACGTTTGCCCAATGTGTCAAGAAGTCGATCTGATATCAATCTAAAAATATCAATGGATTCTCATGAATTTTCTCTTGTTCTCTGATCAATGTTAGGCTTAGATGGAATACAATAATCGTGTGCCAATAAATGTGCATTGATGAAAGTACTGGAAGTTCAAGTCACTGCTGCTGGTGAAGTTGGGAAAGATCCTGCAGCCACTAGTATATCAGAAACCTGTCACATCGAATCATTCCTCAGTAGTAGATACCTCTAAGAAACTAAAGGTAGTAGTTTTTAATGGTATGGCAGAAGTACAAGTCATGAAAAAACCACCTAACATTAAAACCTCTAGCGATCTTGAAAATGAATTTAAAAGTAAATTAGAAAATACGCTAACACGCTATGATGAAGCCCATTTCGTCTTTGACACATAAGAAGATCAAATGAAATCTTCTATGCGTAAGAAAAAAATTGGCAACACACAATCAGTACAGTGCGAAATCAGCGATACAACGTAAATTGGAAAAACTTCTATGAATTTATTTTTATCTCAAACTAGACTACAGATGAGTCAACAGCATACTTCTTCTAGAAATCAATAGTGTATGCAGCTAAAAGAAACAAGTGTTTATTTTTATCTTCAATAGATAACAGATGAACTCAAAAGTAATTTCGAGGAGGAAGAAATAGAAATAATTTTGCATTCCATATTAGTCTGTCGTTTTGGTGCCACACAGCTTCATATTTACTCTCCGGCAGAGGTGGTTCGCTTATGGGAACTGTGGATGGACCTCCATTTCCACTTGATATCGAAAACATTCAATATAATGAGGCCTTTTTTCTTTAATTCCTTAATTATACTTTGCTATGTTTTATCTCTGTTGAGTTGATATATATTTTAGCTGATAATATAATAATCTATATTATGGATGCCATTGGGCTATCATTGGGGATGATTATCCCAAAATTATGTATGATTATAAATATACATGAATTACTTATTTTGTCCTTTGAATTGGACACCTTTCCTAGGGTCTGATTTATGATTACCATTATTTAATAATTAACCAAGATAATGTTCCTAGTTCTAAGATTAATAATAATGCCAATAACCATAATGCTAATCAAGTTTTTTGCTATCATACTTAATCAAATATATTCAAATTAATAATGGGTGTGGTTACTAAAGAACAACCTCCTTCCTAACATTTATCTTTATTCATCAAAATTAAAGTAATAAACTGTTACAAGAGTTTAACCATGGAATGAATCAGACTAGACCTAGCCATTAACTGTTCTAACATAAATCTCTTATCTGTAATAATTGGTGTTGATAGTCCTTCAGCATCTCTCCATCGGGTTCTTTTGCATATCTTAAGTCATGGAGTCAGAGCATGTGTCATCTTCAGAGGGAAGACTAGTTGTCGTCCTCGAAGTTGGCCCTCAACCGAGATTAGAGAAGCAGTGTCCTTTCGTTGCTTCCTCGGCTTCGGTCCGCCTTTTCTTCCTTGTTCTTCCTAAGAAGGGGTCGAAGACGTTGTTGGTTGGTTAGATCTCCGTCACTGGTTGGCACCTTTTTCGTGATTTGCCAACTAGTTTTATAGAAGGAGAAAATTCTGGGATTTCAACGCATAGTTCCACCCCTTATTCAGGGTGGGACGATCTCTTCGAATCCATTAATATCTTCTAATCGAATTTTGTCCTTCCCAGGCCTCCGCCGTTTTATCGGTATGCCAGCCGGGATGCCAAGGTTACTGGTTTCCTAAAATTGATTAAGTCTTCCAGGACGGACCACATCTTGTCTTTGTCACATCACATTGCCCACTTCTCGGTAGGTTTTTAAATCAACTTATTTCTTATATCTTAGGTTAAAGGCTAGATAAGTATTGTGGTGAATTGCCTTCCTACCTGCTGGTCTCTTACCGTTTGTTCGCACCTTGTGCTTATTATATATAATTTGTGCCTAAGAATAATACTGTCCAAAAATAACAACCTATATCAATAGATATTAACTTGTACTACATATAATCCTTAAGCTTATTGCCAGTAGCCATGCAACAGTTTATAAAAAAAAATACTAAATCTTTGTATGGCACTGCTCCATACAAAGATTTAGTATTTTTTTATCACTAGCTATTTGTAACTGACTAGCTTTACCAGCTTTAGACCGGCGAGGAATTTGGCTGTTGTGCGCAAGCGAACTTAAGAAGCTGCACCTTACGCAGAGTCTGGCGGGAGAAACAGCACTGTCAAACTCACATTGCCGACCCGTGCGTATTGTTGGAAATTCCAAGTATTCTTATATGTGATTCTTATATGTGATAAATTGTAGAATTTTATTGTTATTCTTGTTGGCCATTCTTTTTTATTTTTATTTTCGTTTTTATTTAACGCAAAATGTTAACCATGGCCTTACATCTCCATCTTTTCCCGCAAATTAAAACCAGAAGAATGGATTTCATTTTTAAATAAATTGATCAAGCGTGAATTGTATCCATATGTAAAAATGTTTGATTTTGTTCATTTAGGATTTATACTAGTTTAATATTACTTATAACAAGTTTTTGATTAAATTTTCTTTTTATACACGTTTGTTTCCTTTTACACAAATTATTTTAAAACAACGGCTAATAATTTTCTGTAGCAGCACTTCCACTAATTTTATATACGAGTCGCCACTGCTCTTTTTTTTTTTTTTCCATTTTCCTGAAAATATTTTAGTTTCCAGGATTAGATCTTGTTGACCAAATTGCAAAGCAGTTGTCTGTGTGGCGTTTTAGAAGAACCTTTATTGGCAAACCGTTGTCCATGTAGTGCAGGGATTCTCAAACCGTGGTAGACACATGGAAAAATAATCTTTTTTACACGTTCAATGAGGAGTAAAAAAAATTTAAAAATTATTATTGATCAATTATAGTATGAATAAACACGATCTAAAATTAATAAAAATAATTCAGGATAATGTAAGGCAGTCAGTGTTGAGGACTTAAAAATCAAGTTGAGTTCCATGAAGCCTAACATTGATGCTCTGATTGTAAATAAACAATAATGCTTCCTACTAAAAAATATTGATTAATTTCATTACAATATCCAAATTTCTTACTTTCGATTGATACATCTTTATTTGTTCAATGTTTATTTTTGTTATGTGAATCTTATGTTGCTGTTGTAATGTGAATTTAACAAACTTTTGAATCTGGGTTTTTAACTTTATTTGCAATTTATTATTATCTTAAACAAATTTAATTTAATATGTAATATATTGCTTTAAGTGTTTAATAAACTTTTGTGACGCTCTTTTATTGTTTTTATGATACGTATATGGTAGTGGTACGCCCAGTTATCTGAAAACTGGTAATGGTACGCAGTGACAAGAAGGGAAGCTCTTAGTGTGTAGAGAGAACTTATGGAAATTTTCAAAACTCATTTATACTTTCTTCTTCATTTTAATTCATGGTTATTATTAAATAGTTATATTCTCAAACCATAAATCTTTATATCATCAATTGGGTCTAATGCTGTCGATAAAATTCTCTGATTATCTATATCTATAAATGCAAGTTACCATCTATACTGTCATCACGGTATCTTAAAAATGACAATGCCTATGAAGCTGAAATTTTTAATGGTGGTTACCTTAATTGTCTAGATGTGCGATACGGCGGGGTTTGTAAAAATTCGTAATTTAAATGGTTGAGAAAAATGATTTCGGAAGCCTAAGAAAAAATTAATTTTTCGAATAACCCAAAAACTATTCATTTTCTGAAAAACTATAAGTACTCATTTGAAAGATAATTCTAATACAAAACAAAAACAAATCATCTAACCCAGTTCAGTATTAGAAAAAATTCCAGATACATAAAAATAATATATAAAAGCATGTTGGACACTGTTTCCACATGTTCAGTAGACGTTCCCACGGAAACTCGTTCAATTTTTATTTGTTTTTACTTGCTTGTATGCAGTAAAGGAAGGATGTTAATTGCGAAAATTTTCGATTTTCAGATTTCAACGGAAATATCCATTTTGACCATCTCTGAATCCATTTTGACTGATTTCGTCGTGACGTCTGTACTCACGTTCGTATCTCGCTTAAATAAAAAATGGTTAGACGTAGGAAGTTAAAATTTTGTATTTAGGATTAGTGTAAAATCTAGTTGTGAACCTCCCTTTTTGGTCTTTAAGTGGTACTTTACTTGAAGGTCATTATTGATTTTCATGAAAACTTATATTAAAATATAGTGCAAAACTCCTCAAATTTGGTGTTTAAGACTTAAATATTAATATAAATAACATAATATATTTTGGTTGAAATTGCCCAACCGGAAGTGATACTTTACTTGAAGATCATATTAGACTTTCATCAAAAATTACATTAAAATATGATGTAAAACATCTCAAATTTGGTAATTAGGACTTTTATATCAATATGAAAGTATTTACTAATATATATTTTGGTGAGCCGAAAATGGCACTTAACTTGGAGGTCATAATAAACTTACAACCAAAATTATATTAAAATTAAATACAGAGATCATATGGCTCGGCAAGAAAGGTTACAAACGCGATTTTTTTTCCAATGTTATTAAACATTTTTATTACTTGTTTTAAGTTTTAAAATTGAGTGTAAAATACTTGTTTTTCTCCACATTTGTGAGATGAACAAGTCTGCAGCAGGAGAATAAGATATAAGTTAAGTGGGATCTTCCGCCTAAAATGTCGAAACTGTCGATTTCCAATGCATTATCTAGTGACATTGACAGTTCTAATATTGTCATGGAATACGAAGAAATGTCTTGGAAACTTGTTATCTACTGACAGAAAACGTAATATAATAACGGAATGAGACCTCCCAAAACAAAAGCTTGGGGGTGTGTCAACAGATGTCAACAGATGGGTGTCGCAACGCTGTGTCGTTTTTGAAGTACTACAATCTTCGGAAACTAGTAATCAAATTCAGGATCACATTTGAGCCACCGATTTTTAGTTTAATAGGCGTACAAGGAAGTAATGTGTTGTTCACATCAGATATTTTAAAAATAGTTCGAAAACTATACATTTCACATACACAAACAGATAGTCATTTAAAGGAAGATATTGAAATTATCATTAGATAGAAATATACACTCACTCATTGACTGATTTAGTAATCACTGTGTCTAAAAAACGACAATGCCTATGAAGCTCAAATTTTTAATGGTGGCTCTCTTGATGTAGACGTACAAGAAGGCGTGATTTGAAAAAGTCATACTCTAAGTGATTACAAAGGTTTATTTCTGAAGCATAAAAAAAAAAAATATTTCTAAATCCTAAAAATCATTTTTTTTTACTTTTTATTGGCGGAAGGCTTCATCCACTGATGGGAAAAATCGTATTCATGTTGCAAATGTGTTACGATGGTATACAACAGTTATATATAGATACAAAAACGTTACTATTAATAACATCTTGCTGTATCGTAGACTTTTCAACATTTTTTGGTTAATATCCACGCTAATTTAGAGACAGATAGGCTTAACTACATAAGATTCAACCAGAGCAAGATTCGAGCGGAAAACTTTATTTATCATAAAGATGTCATGTGTTAAGAGGGATATGTAACGTAAGAGAGATACCTATTGGAAAGATTTTTATGTTGCCATCCTGTTTTACTGGTGGGCCCCGTTATGTACAAGAGAACTCAGGATGCGATGACATACGATCATCCTTATTTGTATCTACGTTTACTTGTAACCGAAAAGACATGAAATTGGAGATGCCTTAAAAGACGGACAAACACCTAATAGCAAACACAATATAATGGGTTATAATGTGCTATAATTAAATGTGTTATAATGCTATAATGTGTTATAGTGTTTCATTTGATAGTTAAAAAAATTATGCATGTTTTGACTAAAGGTTTAATTTTCAGTCCAAGTAAGTGTTACAGGCATACTGCACAAGGACTTGCACTTATCACATTGTTGCTCTATGGTCTAGGTCTCTCTCTCTCCTGTCTCGATGTGCTGCTCAACTGTATCCTCTGCGAACCTCCGTCTTCTGGCTTCTCACAAGAACTCTCCCCTTCTCTCTTCTGACCCGAACTCTCCACTTCAATCTTCCTACTCGAACTCCCCACTTCAACTCCTTCTCCAGAACTCTCTCGAACTATCTTTCTCCCGGTCTCTTATACCGTTTCCACTACTTCTTCTTGAACAGATGAATTTTGTTCCCCACTATCCTTTTGGGACATCCTATTGGCTGTCGCTGTAAGAATATTTTCAAAGGACTTGTAACCTTGGGCGGCAGATTTTATTACACCATGTCGACCTGGCCTATCTCTAGGTTTATGGTACTCTTACTTTCGCTTATCTTAAGCGGCCTATTGGCGGTCTTGAACAGCACCCTCCAGGTACAACGGCCGACCTTGTAAATATTCCTTTGTCCGAAAAAGAAACTGGTTAATGTTGATATTACTAAACCGGGTGGCATCTCTTTAATTTATTCATTATTTAATTACTATTATGAATATTAATTATTTCTTTCAATCTCAGTATTCTCAATACATAACATTCTCCTCGTCTCACGAAAAAAGAAAGTAAATGGACGCTTGTTCATTGACTTTTCTTTTAGCACTATACATTAAAGATACCTCTTCATAATTATATCGGTACTACTAGACCTAGGTGCTACAGGAAAACAAACATTTAATAATAACAATAAATGCAAAACAAACCTGCACAATCATATTTAGTAGCTAACTAAATAAATCCATTTATAAACAAATTATATACAAAAAAAAAACTTTACTCTAGTTGTAAATGAAATGCTCACTAATCTAAATGGCAATATCAACTAATCCTATTCCTAACAAGTCAAATTGGCATTGATGATACCAGAAAATACCAATTTTTTACTAATGTCCATTTTCAATAATTTCACAAAAACAAATTTTATCTTTAATCATTGGCACAAATTTTATAATTTTTATTTTAATTTTCTCAATATTTCATTTTACGTTACTTAACACTAAAAGTACTTAGAAATTCTGCTTAATATAAAGCTATAAAATTTATCTACCTCACTGTTTCTTTCAATTATAGGCAGGAATTTTTCACATATTCAAAATATTTACATACACATATTACACTAAACTAATATCTATTTACATATCGTTCTAATTATCAGTCCATTTATTTACACTCACTTTTCACATCAGTAACGCATCCAAAATCCTTTGAATTATGCTACAGTTACCTATTATGCTAAATTAATCTACATGATCATATTGTTCTTGATATTAGTCCATCTATTTACACTTACTTTTCACGATCACTATCACATACAAAATCCATTGAATTATGCTACAATTACCTATGATGCTAAATTAATCTCCATTATCATATTGTTCTTGATCTTAGTCCACCTATTTATACTTACTTTTCACAATCACCATCACACCAAAGCCATTGAATTCCGCTACCTTATTATCAATTCACATATTTTTCTTGATATTGGTTCACTTAAAAACACTTACTTTTCACACTTATCACATATAAAATCTATTGCCATCTCTAGATTGTCCTTTTTCTTGAGAATTCATAATTCATGTCTTTATGGAAACTCACTTTATTCTGTTCCTTCCTGGTAGCCTGTTTGCACACCTATACCACAAAATTCATAGTGTACCTTCCTATTATATGCATACCTTTCAAAAATATAAATTAATCTACTTTAGGTTTCTTAGGTTTTTCTACTTCCTATTTATTACCTTTTAAATATCAATAGTGTATGAAACAGATGTACCCAGTATTCTCACATGAATGTTACTTTTATTCAGAATTTCCATACCTGATTCTTAACCGTAGTTACTACATTCAAGATCCTCGTCATGATACTTCAAAATATTTTTGGGAAAGCTTATTTTTTACGTCAATTATCAGGCTGAACTTTTAGTTACGATGCAATGAATCTCAGGGTTTAATTAAGGGTATTCTTACAAAACATTGTATTACTTCGCAGTGACCTTTAAACAATGGAAACGAAATCCAAACTACCAAATTTGAATTAAAGTACAACGACCTACCAGATACGAAAGTTACATCAAACTTCAATGACCTATCAAATATTCAAAAATATTTATGTCCTAAACAAAATATTATTAAAACAGGTTAATTACTCTACAAAAAGATATTGAGTCTCAAAAATTACATTAATCACTCCTGAAAGATCTCTTTTTTACTTATGGACAATAAAAAGAGATGGTTCTGCCTACCACGATGTCAAATGCACAGAGTTAATAACTACTCATTGAGCCCCATTATATTTATAAGATTTTAATTTTTAACCGTTTGGACCAAATAAAATACAACCTCAGTACTCTGGGTGTATAGAGAAGATGTTTCTATCTTCTTACAATTGAAAAATGTTAATCCCACCTCAGGGATACAGGGAGGCTCTACAGCTACTCCACATTAAGGGTTTTTCCCTTTTAGCAAAACAATTACTAAGTAACAATCCCACCTTGGGGATATATAGAGGGCCTACGTCTACTCCAAGTTGAGGGTACTTATTCACTAATTACTTATCAAAAATCCAATCAGGATAAAAATAAAAATTAATTGGTCCAACGTTTCTCTAGATGTTATTATTGGGATGCTCCATGGTGCTAATTAATTTCTTTTGGCAAGTTATGATTTTAAACCAATACGTGGAATATCATCATAAATACCAGGCCTCTAACCATTATATTCAAAATTAAATTTACATTAAAAATAGAAACTCTTTTAATCTTATTTATTTACTATTTAGGGATATGTTTTAAATCCTCTCTCACTAATTAAAAAATAAAAAATCAATTCTTTAAAACTCTGGTAAGGTCTTGTATTATGAAGGTCAATTCTTAATTTTCAAATAATTTTACAAGAAATTTTTATTTCTTTATTTAATTAAATCTAACCCCATAATTAATCCTGAGATCCACTATCTAAAAACGTTATGTTTAATATTCTTTACTCTATCTATACATGTAATCTAATTTTAATATATACACAATATTTATACAGTTTGAATGAGTTAACCCAGAATGAGTTAACCTGACGAAGGTTTCGCCAGGACTCTTTAGCTCGTCAACGGAGGGAGCTAAGTTGGAAATCCCTTTTTATCCCCTGGAAAAGGATAAAGACTGCCGTATCTAATGATAACATAGTAACCTGTCTTTCCTAACATGGTCCAGGACCATATAGCTCCCATAAAAATCATATTTTATAGCAAAGACAATACGTTTAGTTGGCACATCTCTAACATTACTATATTTCTTAAATTTGGATGATGAAAGTCTGAGTTTGCTCCGAAATTCATTATTAAACCTATTTGACCTAGCTGATTTATTCTCTATCTGGGGAAGCATTCTTTCTGAAATTTTGAGACTTACAGGGCTTATGAGATTATGACACTTATCATTCCTGGCAGTGGGCTGTTGGTCCTTATCATCCAACTGGAGAAATTCTTCATTGACTCCTAATGGGAAAATTGTAAAACTATTCACAGCTTTTTATTCTTCAATTTCTCCATGAACATTAGGAAAAGTTACTGCCAATGCCAGTTCTTCATTATTACTCAACGGAGGTTCTATTCTCGTTCTAGGGTCTTCAATTTCTTGGAATCCCAGTTCTTCAATCTTTTCTTTCTCATTTTCAGTAGAGGGTGTGTTCTGAGATTTGAGCTTATTCCCATCTTCGAAGCCATCTGTTACAAAATCCGTGCATACCTCATGTACCTTTCTCTCAATTCTCTCTCCAAATTTTTCAAAGTTTTCTATAGTCCTTTCGGTCACTTCATGTATCTTAGCTTCTATACCTTCTTGAATTTTCTGAAGCATTTTTAGGATTAGGTCCTGTTCGTTCTTCGTTAATCCATATTGGTCTCTCTCCGTTTCCATCGCGGTCAGTGGTTGTTTTATCTTGGGCATTGGTATCACTGTTTCTCCAGCTAACCTCTGATTGGTTTGTTCTTTGGAAATCTCAGGATCAGATTTTTCTTCTGACCGTCTAGACTCTGGTAGTATTTCTTTCTCTACCTGTAAAGCCATCTTCAAACAGCGTGTGCGTATATCATCCCTATGGTGGGGTTAAGCGCTAACACGATAAAAAATATTTAAAAGAACCCTATAACCAAATGTTCCAGAAATCGAATTTACAATTAAATCACAACGCATTTTTTACTAAGACCTACAAATGTGGAGGAGGGGTATTAAATATAACCAATTGGTCTGTTACAAATTCCTGAAATACTCACAGCAAGACCAGAAAGTATTGAAAAACATTATCATGCATGAGAAAGATCACAGGAGTCATTAGATTGATTTATACCAAATAAATTCATTAAACAAGATCAAAGAACATGAAAAACTATTGTATGATTCTATTAATAGAATTACCCTAATGCCACGAGTGGTAATCATGATAATAGAATTATAAATTTTAATTTAACTGTTGATACTAATAATTAATTATAAATTTAAGTGAAATGGTAGAAACGTCCTTCACAAGGGATGCCATTTTAAATGCTATATTTCTGGCAAACTGCTTTTCTAAGGCAGGTGGGGTTCTAGAAACCACATTTACTCATAATGTGCTATAATTAAATGTGTTATAATGTGTTATAGTGTTTCATTTGATAGTTAAAAAAAGTATGCATGTTTTGACTAAAGGTTTAATTTTCAGTCCAAGTAAGTAAGTGTTACAGGCATACTGCGGAGTGGCAGAAGTGGTAGTGGCCTCGCGCACACACAATGTGAAAATAATAATTGTTTATTATATGCATTATATTTATCCTAATAAGACTAAATCTAATATAAAATCTATTGCTATGTTTCTGGCAAACTGCTTTTCTAAGGCAGGTGGGGGTTCCTGAAACCACATTTACTCAATTTAATGATCTAATTTAATCTCTATTTGCATCGGTTCCAGAAGGGAGCCGATCAATCTAACTATATTTTAACATAAAAGGCTAGAGACCACAGACCCCTCCTGCTATGGTCAATTAGCTTGGGATATTATAAATACCATTCGAGTCCTTTCCAAGGGTGTCGTGTTCACCATTTCACTTAATTAACTAGATTGATGGCATGCAGGGTAAATAGAATGGTAGATTGTGTTACAGATCTTACTTTATTGACGTTACGTTATTCATTAAACTATTGGCTTATTAATTTCTAATCTAAATTACTATCATTATAAAAATCTACAGAATGTAACATATGTATTTGAGAATACTGGGAGAACTTTTGCTTATTTAAAATATTATCCTGATGCCACATAAAAGGATACATTGATGTACACAATGAATCAAAGGACTTGCACTTATCACATTGTTGCTCTATGGTCTAGGTCTCTCTCTCTCCTGTCTCGATGTGCTGCTCAACTGTATCCTCTGCGAACTTCCGTCTTCTGGCTTCTCACAAGAACTCTCCCCTTCTCTCTTCTGACCCGAACTCTCCACTTCAATCTTCCTACTCGAACTCCCCACTTCAACTCCTTCTCCAGAACTCTCTCGAACTTTTTTTTTTTTTTTTCAAATCCCTCAAACAAAAATAGGATTAATAAAACAAATAATTATTAAACTTCCTGTACTTTACCTTTTTCTACCTGTTGGTACTTGAAGGTCTGATGACTATTTACAAATTGAAATGATATTTCCCAGTCAGAGAATCTTCTCATTCTTTAGAGGTGAGGGTCCTCTTCTTGTTGTGTATTAAAAATAAAATAACCTACTACTAAAAAAGTATATAGATGGTTAATAATAATAATATTTACAATATTTACAAGGTCATATTAACAAGGATGAATATGAGAGAGCGGGGCTGGGGTGGGACCTGGAAGTTGGTAGGACGGGGCGATGGAAGAGGATATAGGGGATGGGGGGAGCTCTAGAAGCGGGTTAGAGGATGATGTTTACAGGATTAATTGGTCCCTTTCGGCCCTGCCATCTGGCAGGAACGGGGGATGGGGTGATGGAGCTCTCTCGAACTATCTCCCGGCCTCTTATACCGTTTCCCCTATTTCTTCTTGAACAGATGAATTTTGTTCCCCACTCTCCTTTTGGGACATCCTACTGGCTGTCGCTGTAAGAATATTTTCAAAGGACTTGTAATCTTGGGCGCCAGATTTTATTATACCATGTCGACCTGGCCTATCTCTAGGTTTATGGTGCTCTTACTTTCGCTTATCTTAAGCGGCCTATTGGCGGTCTTGAACAACACTCTCCAGGTACAACGGCCTGTAAATATTCCTGATGATTTCATTCATCATTTACCATAAAATGCATACTTTTTGACTTATGCGCAAATAAAATATTCATCATAACATTTTTCGTTGCATTTTCTTGATTATGTACTAAATTTATGAAATGTTAGAAGAGAAGACGTTAGGCAAGTTTTATCAAAATCAAGTTTGAGGAGTTTTCGAGAAAATTGTAAAAATGTGTAAAATCCTTGATATAAAGTGGGACTTCCGGTCACGGTATGGAACATTCCTCGAATATACCGCCCTTAAATACCTAATTTCAGTTACTTACGACTAATAATATTTGGACTCAGAGGGACCAAATAGCGTGTATTTCCGTTGAAAACTCGAATTCGCAATTTTTCACGATATGTCTACTTACTATATATTTCATGTAAAAAGTGTTTAAATTATTAAATAAACTAGCCTTGCAGATTTGTTCTCACCAAAAATGATGACAAATTTTGATTCAGTAGACCAATAAACGTAAATCGAAAACAAAACAAAACCTTTTCGTTTATTATTTTCAATTATAGACCATTGTAATCGACCAAGGAAAAACAAATTTTCACCCTTCTCTCTCAAAATATGAGGTTTTACGTTTCTAGATATGTAGAATCCAAATATCGAATAAAAACAAATCCGTTCGTCCGCCGTTCGATCGAAAATTTGAATATTTCTCAGAGTGCTAAAAGTAAATCTGATGTCAGTTCCGCATAAAAATAATGTGTTAATATATTCCACTCCGTAGAAGAATACTGTTTTCTTTGTATTGGCTCTTCAGATCAATTCTAGGATTCAATTATTTCACTTTGAAAAATTGAGTTTCGGCCTCTGATGCCTGTGTACCCAACCGAGTACCCTATGCGCTATAGCGACTGTGCTATAGCCGAAAAACGTGCTTTTTTTTATCAACTGTAGCGCCAAAATGGCAAAATGAAACTTCCTTATCGCTTTGGGCGCAAATTCCAATACAAATTTTTTTTAAAACTATTTAAAATAAAATAGTTTCTATGGGAACCAATGCAGTATTCTCTCTCTAATCTAATGTAGCAATGGGCAAGCAGTTTTTACTCCATCTGTATACATAGTAGGGGATAGACAGATATATCATTGGATAGGTATTGCGATGCAGATGTGCATAATATAAAAATTGTTGACGTATTTAGGTACAGAGTCTCATTTAAAAGGAAGGTAATTAAATTATAAGTATAATAGAAATATAACACTTACTGACTGATTTAGTAATCACTGTATCTCAAAAACGACAATACCAATGAAACTCAAATTTTTAATATAGGCTCCCCTTATGTTGCAGATGTGAAATAAGATGCGATTAAAAAAAATATTCCTGACACATAAAAAAAAACAAGAAATTAAAAACACAAAAAAACAACATGGGTTTTCATTTTTTTAGTAAAAAATGGAAAGGCTTCGTCCACGGGTGAAAAAAATCGCATTTATGTTGCAAATGTGTTACGACGGTATACAACGGTTATGCTCAGAAGCTTAAGTTGAAACGCCTGAACCCAAACTGCGGCAGTATTTCGATGGATAATTAACTGTCCTTCAATGGCACAAATTTCTTCGGCGGCTGCCTTTGCGCTTAAACCATTTTTCCAGTAATGTCTTAAAAGACCGCGAAACAAGATTTTTTCTTCTGGCATTGCACGTAGGTTTTAAAAATTTAAATGACCCCATAAGGCCAACTCAAGTCACAAGGAATTAAAGGATTAATCAAAGTAAATATTGACATAAATAGTAGGAAAAACATATTCTTATAGGATTAATTATGAGAGTTGGAATTAAGGGCTGTTTTCATGCACAAGGACTTTTGTAACAATCTAGTATTTTCATCTTAAAGATATTAGGTATAAGGTATCGAGTGGGAAATGGTAACGTTTCGGATATTGGAAAGATGTTTTGATCTCCTGTTTACTGGTTGGCCCCGTTAAATGCAAGAGAGAACTCAGGATTCCATGACATATCTTCGTCACTATGTTCGTCCTAATTAGTTCATCACGTTTACATGTAATCCGAAATGCTCTGAAATTGGAGATGCCTAAGAAGACGGACAAAAGTCTCAGGGCGGACACGATGTAATAGTCCAAGTATTTCATTTGAAATTAAAAAAAAAAATTATGCATGTTTTGACTGGAAACTCGTTTTTTGTGGCTGGTCAAAGACCGTAATTTTTCATCATATTATGCCAAAATAGAGTGGAATATGACCTTCCTATTGAAGAATGTTTGCTTTTGTGGCGGGGAGCTTGTTTACTCTAATTTGGAATCCTGAATTATTCTTAATACGGTTGTTAATTAATATGGTTGTAATGCCATCCCATTTTCCCTCTCTGCAAAGTCAAGGCAGCTGATTATTCTACTGCTTTCTCATTGGCCGAATCATCAATAGGGGATCAGTAATTAAATAAATATTTTTTCTTTCATTTAATATTATAATGGCAATTTAGAGAGCTTTGCTGGTGAATTTTTTAACAACGGTCTAAGCCTTGTTTATGATTTGAGAGTGAACATTGTCCTTTATTTAAGGTATTATCGCTTGGTTTAAACTTAAAAATACATTCTCGAGCAAACATTTATTCAGTTAATTGTGAATCATTCGCGAATGATGTCGAAATCAGGGACAATGGGACGGCGTTGCAAGCATGCAGTGGACAGTTTTTGTTTTGTATGCGGCATTTTCATTAAAGTGAGGGTTTCAAAATATGTCTTAAAATCTAACCCTCAGATTTGTAGGGCATATGAATCATATTTTGGAATCCCTGTAAGCAGCCAGGACAAAGTGTGGGCCCCACATTTCACCTGTGGGAACTGTAAAAAAAACTTGGAAGGATGGTATAGAGGTAAGAAGCGTGCTATGAAGTTTGCATAACCAAGGATTTGGAGGGAACCGACTGACCATGTGAGTAACTGTTATTTCTGCTTATATGACACGATTAAAGGGCGAAGACATGCAGATTTCCAGTTCATGAAGCTGGACATCCTATCCTCCAAAGCTCCTAAGCCACATACACCGGAGTTTCCTATACCGACTCTACCTCATCGAGAGTCCATGGAAACTGAATCTTTCTTCTTCACGTAATTCGAGAGGCAGTGAAGGCCCGGAACTTTTGACCCGGAAACTGATGATGACGAAGGAGAGATACCGACTACGTGTGGAGTCTCATTCGAAAGAGTTTCACGTCCCTGAGGCGCTCGAGTGGGAAAACTCATTTTTGACTGCAATGACTGCTCATTTTTGATTTATTTTAAGTGAATTCTGAGTTTATTTTGTTTTGAATACAAGAAGTTTAAATAAAATGTTTTGTGTTTGAAATATTGTTTTTGTGTTACAATTCGAATTGATTACAATATGAATATTTTAGATGTTTATGTCTATTAAAAATATACTAAAAGCATACTCCTGGCTTCAAAAGCAAATAAGTTGAGAAACCCTGTTCATTTTTCTCAATGTTAAGGTCTAACCAAGCAAACAATAACTTTCAACCCAGACACAAAAAAAAAGTTCAATTTCGTTGTCTAGTGTAATCGTTAACGTTGTTTTATGACAGATGAAAAAATGTATATACTTACTTTTTGGGATTTTGTAAATTTAAGTTTTAATAATAATAAAAACATCTTATGAGAAAAACAAACAATTTTATAGTAAACAAGACTAATCATCATCATCATTGATAAAAATATAAGCATTTTATGTAGGTATACAGATTTTTATAAATATTCAACCAAACAATTGAAGTTTTACATAAATATTAATTATACCTTGTATGTACACATGAATTAAACTAAACCGGGTACAATTAAATTAATATTCTAAAAAAAATAATTTTAAAATTTTATTTAATTAAAATAAGATAACAAAACAATTAAAAATTATTGAAAAATAATCACATAAAAAAGATTGTTAATTACTTTATTAATCATTATTGTTGATGAAAGTTGTTAAAAATAAAAGTGATTTCATAAAACACTTAATTGGTCTTCATTTAATTTAAATAAATCATTAATTTCGAATTAGGCTTCATAAAATATTTAAAAAAGTAATTAATTATTTTTGATTTTTTCAAAAACGAAGCAGAAGGGTATTAAAATAAAGATATTTTAATTACATCTGAAGTTAATGAACTAAATAATGAAGTTATTACAAACTAAATATAAGTTTATTTATTTTTCCATAAAAAAGATCGCTTTTACAATAATCTCTAAAATATTTTTTTCTACTCTTAAAATTGATAGTTTAAAAAAAAAATAAAATAAAACATTGCGCCTTCAATAACATTAAATGAACTATAATATCGAAGAAATGCAGTAACAGGCATTTGTAACAGATATTTCTTTGGGAATGGATTAGTTGTACCTGTTACTGAAAAATCCAATTTTTTGTTATCTCCATCCCGAGTAAAAATTCTAGTTCCGGCCCAGCCCTGATAGTTTCCTTCGTAGTAGTACTCATGCCCCCAATACCTCTTGATCCGCCCCTTGGTTTTTAACTCTTTGTAGTAACGATTATATCAGTATTATATACCGATTTTAGGGCATCAGACTGCGGAAATAAAGGAAGAATGATTATGCATTATTGATTCTATTGATTATCAAGGACAAAATGATCTCATTGCGCAAAATTAAGAACTTTTTATGATTTTGCCTTTTTCAAATTTATTTCTTCACGAACTGACCACTTCTTTGATTTTTAATTTATCACCAAATGATTATTTCTACCCATTTTCTGGTTTGTTTTCCTATCACCATACATCATTTTAAAATTCCCTACTGGTTATATTTTTCCATTACTCCCATTGAATGGCACAGACTGCAGTAACAGAAGTGGAAGATTCCAGAAGATGGCGCTGGTGGCGAAGAATGACGTCGGGAGAGTGGGGAGGCGGTGTTTGACGGTCAGTGAGTGGCAAGCTGTCTTCGAGGGATGAAGTTTGCGGAGCACCTGTCGGCTCACATCACACCAGAATGGCGAAAACAGTACATCAACTACGAGGTATGAAATCCTACCAGTACCATTTTGTAGTAGTTACTTCAGGGTTTTGGTGCACAGTAGTTGAGGTCAAAAGATATAACCTCGTGTTCCTTTCTGCTATCGACTCGCGAGTTTCGTGTCCATATTACTTCTTAACTGTTTGCTGGTGTTAATTGCAGTTAATTGAAATGGAACATGTTCCCATCCAGTTAAAACTTTTATTTGTCGGCCGTGATCGTTACCGGGAAGGAAAATGCTGAATGATGTGGACGTACTCGTGCCAAGGACCTAGGCTTTGTTATTGTGGAGGAAACAGCCTCATAATGTTTCATTTATTGTTTGATAAATGCTTATATTAAAAAAAAAACGAATAACCAAGTGTTTCTAGTTAAACTCGACTGACATTTATATAGTAAATAAATTGTTTTAAAAGAGAATTGGCTTCCAAATAACTTTAATGTTTTCATTAGTTATGCCTTCAAATTTCTTTGTAATGTAATAAAAAAATGTTAATTTTTGCCTTGACAACTTTAAGAATTGTGAGGTATTAACAACAATCTTACTCAAATACGTTTATTATCTGTTATCAATTCATTATTCTCGTCTATGTTGATACAATGATAATAAGTGGTTGTCAGAGAGCTATTTAATATCTTGGAAATTTAAGTCCTATTTATTTATTATCCGTACTTTACTTCAGTTTTTTGCATAGTAATCTTGGATTTTAAAACAATCTATTATGAATACAAATATAAATTACGAAGTAAACAGAGCATTTCAAATATTTACACAGCCGTCATGAGGTTTTTATTTTTTTTGAAATAGCAGATTCTTATTATATGCTATATTTTGAATTTATCCATTTGTTCATGACGTTTGGCAGTGATAAATGAACCTCTTGCACAAGACAACGCATTATCGACATAGCTCAACTTTTCTGGTTAATCAAAATTAATACGGATACGAACACAAATACAAATTAATATATTTGGAAAAAAAAAGAGAAGGGTTTTGGCTTAACCATGCTCAATTCGAACTGTTGAACTGACTAATTATTCTATAAAATTCAGAGATTTTGAAAACTAGTAGGTTTCTTTCAGGTAAATTAAACTTTATTTAATCAATGGCTAATAAGTTTTTCGACGAAATTAATACAAATTTTTGAATGCTATGTTATGGCAATATGGCGTTGTATAAGTTATCAGAAAATACACCGTCTTAATTTTTTGTATGCAATTGAAATTACAAATTTCGGAGCAGCTAGGAAAATGCAGACCGGAAGAGGTAAGATCTGAAGCTGTCTATACATTAAGTTGGTCACATTTGTCAATCAAGGTAATTTATTTGTTGATTATTTTAACTACTTTAATCTTTTAACGAAGCATTAAAAGTTTAAAAATCAGATCATAAATTATCTAAATTCTGACAAAACTCGTCAATGAAAAATTTCAGAGTATCTATTAGAAGATTGCCACTATTCAGCTTTCTAAGACTTCCATTTGCCCCTTTAATGAGTTTGTTACCGTTGAATTCATCCCATACTGATCGTAATATGGTAATTAAGCTGTCCGTTTTTTTATTTATACTAGTCACTAAATTTTCATTCGGGCATTAATTGTAATAATAATGTAATTACCGAATGTGACGTTCGTTCACCTAATAGTAAAATTGTAGCGATACTTGATGTTACAGCGGCCTTGGTGATATCTTGTAGCAGGAAGTACGTTAAGAGTAGTTTCCAGAAAGTATTTAAGTCTTCACTCTATAGTGAAGAACGAATATATTTGCAAATATTTTTGGAAAACAATTTAATTTAATTTTGGGCGTTACTTCATGAAGTTACTTTCTTCCTTTAATTTTCTGTTTTATTTAGAAAACTTATATCACATATTTTTCGATGTTTCGGGGAATTTACCAATCTTCAGGACGATACTCTAATATATTATTCCTTATAAAATTATAATTTTCATTTCTCCACTTTTTTTGTCATTCCTTAAAATCCATAAATTTTATTTTGTCTTACTTGTATTAGTCACTATTATTAAAAAAAACTAATATAAAGAGTGTTCATACCCTGGACATCACTGTCACAATTTTTATACATATATTGTAACGCCCCGTTATAAGAATGAGTAAAAAAGAAAATACGTTGTTGTTTTTTTGATACTTCCAGAAAAAATTTGGGGTATAAAAGTTGAAATTCGTAATCAGCATCCTAATAAACATAATTGAGCAAATTTTCAGAACTTCTCTAAAATTTTCCATTTCCATTTCTGGACACGTTCAGTCAGAACAATGCTTTTACGAATTAAAATCAAAATATCAACAAAGTTCGCAAATTAATGCAGCACAAAGCTATTTAAACAATTCAAAAAAGTACAAAAAAATATATAAAAAAGCTCTCTATACAAGCGTCATCTATGTCAAATAGATGTATCAATAGTATTTTTTTTAAACTTTGAATCACACGTCTTTGGGGTACTTCAGATCAATCACTTCTTAGATGCTTGTACCCTTTTTTTCTTCTCCCAATTCTATCTTCTCCCAATTTTCTTCATTCTATCTGATCTCCTCCTACCGTCCTCCTCGGATATTTGAATCGGTTTTCTGGGGATGATCTTAACTTGGAACCTCTTAGTTTTGTCTTTGGTCAAGGTTTTGGCTGTACAATTCTTTAACATGACTTCGGTTATCTGAAGTTCTCTCAAATCTTTTTCCACTTCCTTAAACCAATTGGGTTTAGTCTTCTTTTTGTAAAAGAAGTCAAAGATCTGCTTATTTAATCTGCCAGGATTCATTCGGAATATGTGTCCATAGAAATCAATCCTCCTTTTCGTAATAGTATCCGATTTTACGTAGAGAGATTCGTTTCTATAGAAAACTTGTTTGTTATTTTGGAATTTGAGACCCATGATCTTCCTCAAAATTTTTCTCTCCTTGATTTCCAATTTCTCCATTTGCCCTTTTTCCCCATGACTAGGGTCTCTTAATTACGCTTAATTACTGTGTTATAATGCCTTATTTTGATGTTCCAAGAGAGGGCTTTCTTATTGTATGTGTTTTTGGTTTTCTGGAAAGCTAGTTCCATTTTGGTCCTTCTTGCTTCCATCCCTTTCCCTCAAGGTTGTCCCATTCAATCCATTCCCCTAAGTAATTGAAACTTTCCACCACCTCTATTTTTTGAGCTCCTACTTTAATTCTCTTAGGAGCGTCCAGTACATTCCTCGTGATCTTCGTTTTTTCGAAAGAAATCTTAAGTCCTATCTTGCCTGCCTGCTCTTTGCGTTTCTGCAAGCAGCGCCAAGTCGTCAGTAAATGCCAAAAACTTGATCGTGATTCCTTTGTTTTTTTATTCAAGTCTTATTCCCCCTCTCGTCCTTGCATTCCATTCCCTCACAACGAGTGCACAGTCGAACAAAAGGGGGTCCCTTCGCCGGACCTCTGTTCTGACTTCAAAAGGTTCTGATAGTTCGCCCACGAATCTGACTTTAGAGGACGTATTCGTGAGCGTCTCTTAGATGTTTAGAGTTTTCCCGTCCAAGCCAACTCCTCCAAAATATTGAACTACGTCTATGGAATCGTAAGCTTTTTGGAAGTCTACAAAAGTCACTATATACGATTTCGCTCTCTGCTTCTGGTATGCTTAAATGTTTCTCAGATTTAAGATCTGGTCAGGGCATGTTCTTCCTTTCTTAAATCCTGCTGAGGTTCTGCTCTTTGTAGTAATGCTCTGGGCAATATCTTGTAGGTCACATCCATCAGTGAAATCCCTCTGTAGTTGTTGGGATCCTTAGAATTTAATTTAATTTAATTTAGAACCTTTTTTATGCAGAGGGTGTATTTGGGCCATTGTCCATTCCTCTGGGATGACCTCTTTCTTCCATATCTCCTCAAAAAGTTTTTGGAGTGAGACAATTGCATTTTTGCTGGCATATTTCCATAATTCAGCTGTTATCTGATTTTTCCCTGATGTCTTGAAATTTTCCATATGAGTTAGTATTGCCTAGATCTCACTTATAGATGGGTTTTAGAATTAGGGTTGGGTGATGACTTGGGTCTACCATCGAACGCCATCTTTTGGAATGGTTTTTCACAATTTAGAAGTTCCTTGAAGTATTCTGCTAGTATCTGAAAGTTGCCCCTATTACTATACGCCATGTTCCCTTTTTTGTCCTGAAGTTGGAGAGTTGGGGGGTCATATCTGTTTAGCTTCTCCCTAAAGATCCGATAACAATTTCTCATGTTGTTCCTTGCAAAGTCATCATCTATCTTCCTGCGTAGCTGGTCTTCTTGTTCATTCTTAACTTTCTTGATCTCCTTGGACACCATCTTCCTAGTTTCCACAAAGTGCTGCCAGGCACTATCATCCTTATTAGTTTGATCCAATAATATAATTGCATATTCATAGATTAATTAGTAGATATGAAATGGCTCAGAATTTTGACATCAAATTCCCCACTTCAGAGTATGATTTATGATTGCTACGAGTTTGAGCTAAGCAAAAACAACTGTAAAAATACCATTTCCCTCCGTGGGAAGGATGGGAACGTGAACTATTCTAAAATTATGGGATATATTTGAATCGGCGTTTGGAGAGAGTTGCGATTTAGGAGTTTTTCCCACGTTTTGACCACTGTGCACCGTGCATACTGTAAAGAGCAGCACACAGTTTACTTTTAAGTCATAAAAGGCACCATCATAAGCACAAGTCATAAGCTGTCTGCGGCGATATCTAAAATAGATATCTCCGAAGAAGATGCTGATACCTAGGAGTGTATTACAATTAAAAAAGTTATTTTAAGAAGTATCCCTAGGATATTTATAATAGTAAGAACTGTCTCCCTTATTTGTTTTTTATTTTTCACTAAGTTTGGACATCACTTCGTAATAAACGTTTTTTAGGAATAGCTTGAAAAACGGCTTTTAGATGTTATAATTACAATAATATCATTTTAGCTGAATTTCATTAGCTAGACATTGCCAATAATTCGAGGTCAGGTAAGTTAACCTTCATGTTCAGTCTTGATAACGTAGGTTGAATAAAAAAGCAAAAACAAATTATAAATATAAATTTCTTAATTCGTAAGTAATATTTTATTTAGTAGCATTACTATTATATAATCTAGCTAGGCAGATAAAGATGGTTTTCATAACTAACTTCTAAACAAGTTTGAGACGAATTGACGATTGGTTACGTTGCGAAAACTCGTTATTATATTTATACGAAGTTATCAGCTTGTTTGAACACTTCTATCTTCATAATTAGATAAAGAATTTTAATGGCGTTTTGTATCTTCTTGGGAAATAATTTTAAAAGAGATAAAACAAAAAAAGTAAGAAGTTAAAGTGTCAAAAAATGAAAGTTAATTATATTGCGAATATTTTATCTGTTCAAACAGATAGAAGATTCACTTTTCAATAGGACTGAATTGATTTCTTAATTAAACTTTGGTATTGAAGCATTAGCAACTGAAGCATCAGTGATTTTTTATTACAAAAATAAATATATAAACATATCAGTTGACATCCGCATGATGGTATGGAAGGATCAATCTAATTATATAAATATATATATATATATATATATATATATATATATATATATATTTATTTTTCCAAATTCCAATTTAATGTTGTTCTATTTTATTTTGATTAATCATAGATTTATCATTCTATTACTGCATCTACTATGATGCTCCCTAAAGTTTCGTTGATTTTATCGTTTTTGTTATACGAATTTCTAATACATAATTTATTATTTTTATGGTGCTGGGATTAACCATTTGATCGAATGTTTCCTTATTATATGGCCGTAAACTGATTAATTAGACAGTTAATAAGATGGTTCGTTTGGCAAGTTAACTATTTATAAAAGTTAATATGTCTTTGATCAAAGAATTCGCCCTCTGTTTTGTATCAAACGTTTTATGAATTCCATCACTTCATTCTTTACCGAGAGATATATTTAATAAAATATATTTATAATATAATAGTGATATTATATTACAATTGCTAAGATTAGGTTTGAGAATATAAAAAAAAAATCCTAAGATCCTAGGTAATCATATTCCTCAAAAAAGATCAGGGATTTCTTTATTTAGGTAGCTCTGCAGTTATACTCTCTTGCAAAACCGATTTGAAAACATACTCAGGTTTCCTGACAAAGGTATAAACGCTAACCAGTTCACTGCAGTGACAGAGATGAGAATCGTGAAATTTCGCATGTTTCATAAATAAAGTTTTTCGATGTATTACAAAAAGTCAATATTCAGCCGTTATTTATCGAGGTAATACTTTTATTATTAATTCAAACCAGGGTTTAATTTAGAAAATATTTCATTCCTTATGGTAGAAAAGAGTTTTTGATCTTTATCCGACTCGAAAATTTTCAAACAAAAATGGTAATCAGTTTCAAATATATCGAACAAGCATATATATATATTTTAACTTAGACATCAGAAACAAAACAAGTAATTAAAGAAATCGTTTGTCTTATCTCTGGATCAATCATTTAAAAATGATGACCTTAAAATTTACAAGATAGGCCGTAATTAATGACCGTGAAAAAGAAAATTAAAAATAATTGGAGTAAAAACAATCTGTATAATCAACGTTCTTATAACGAAGAGAAGTGAGTTATGACAACAAATTCACAGTAAAAATGGTAAATTGTTCATCAATTGCCTGTAGCTGATGATTGCACCAACTGCCACTTGAAATGCTGCCCATCCTCGCTCTGAAAAAAGTATTACGATTTGTATCAATTTGGAAATTGTTCCTGAGCATTGTCATATATGCTTATTACGAATCTAAGCATTACTACCAAAGCCATGTAAAATCATTGTTCTTCTAATTCTTCAGATTTCTGTAGTTCCGCTCATTGCACTGTGGCGTTTGAAAGATCATTTCTTAGCCGGTCGCCGTTCCTATATGGAATTCCATTCCTTCCTCCAGCTATCATTCATATATTCTTCTCAATTTTAAATCCATCCAGTTCCCTGACAATGGAATTTAGTTTCCTTCCATCTTTATGCATAGATTTATTTAAAATGGGATGAATTATAAAAAATGAACGATTTCCCTTTCTTGAAAATTCCCAATTAAGGTTGATTTTTACTTTAATCTCACCATTTCACTTTAATTAAGACAATGATAAATGAATTCGTTATTTATGTATGACACATCCCATGAATTAAATTAAGTATATAATTGTTGTATCATAAATATTTTTCTGAATTATATAGTATTTTCTTTTATTATTTAATTTCTTAATTTTTACTTAAAACCTTCTAACTCCTACTTGTTTATTATATCATTGTTCTATACGGACTTTGTGCTTCAGAATTAATAAAGAATATCATTAATATTACAATCCTAGAATGCACCCTGCTTACCGAGTATTCGCTAGGATTATAAATAACCTGACATTTATTTTGTTAAAATTAGCAGTATGAAAGGTTAATTCAAATGTAAAATAACTTATATCGGATTATATACATATATTTCTATTCCTTTATATATTCCGATGTATATATATTGTTCATGTGTGTGTTTGTGTATTATATGCAAGAAGAAATCAACAATGGAAGAAAGCAACAATGTTTTCGAAGACGTGAGAATAATAAATTCATAAGTTAGTATGCCAATCAAAGTGATCTTATTCGTAATTTTTTAGAGAGTAACAAAGAGCCGATATAACAGTTTGATCGATCAGAGACAGTAGTTCCAAGCCAATGGCGGCTCCACAGGGGGCGAGGATTATTTTTTAATCTGACTTTAGAGGACGTATTCGTGAGCGTCTCCTAGATGTTTAGAGTTTTCTCGTCCAAGCCAACTTGGATAAAAAACTCTAATAAATGAATAAAAAATTGTTATTTATGGCTGAATTTAAAATATACCTACTGATACCAATATTCGTGAGTGACTGTGATAAACTATCATTCATTAGATAGGAGAGAAATTAGCCTCGGCTCCTACGTTTGTGGATCTGCCTGTAGTTAAATCCATGTGTGGGGCATAACACCTACTACCGTTAATCCGATTTTAATGAAATTTTTAGAGATTGTGCGGATTGGTACCTAGATTTTCCATTTATCAAATTACTACTTTAGCTTATGCACGCGCAAACGTATTTTCCATTGACACACCTATATTTCGAAAACGGCTCGTCTGATATGGCCCAAACTTGGAGGAAAGTTGGCAAATAATGTAAAAATGGTGCAGTGTGAATTATCAGATTCTATTCTCCCACTTTCGCTTATGCTGGGTTATTAATTCCTGACTACAGCTCCGCACCAGTGCCAAATCGTTTGGCCAATCGTTTTCCACTGGTGTGGATCGATGTATTTGTGAATGTTGGAGCGTTGGTGAAAGTACTGGCGGATGTTGGCGTTTGCAATTGCGTTGGGTCGTTCCCGAGCGGTTTTGTTTCACTCATCAAAGGGATTTACAATTGCCATTGCGTCCCATCCACAACATTGACGAACTGTTTGCTCAACGGGTTCCTCATTTATACCTAAATATTGGATTTTATAATTGTTGTTAGTTTAAATTTGATACTGGAATAATCAATCATTTATAACTTGATAAATTTTGATTGTTAATTGGATTTATTGCTTTAATTCGTACTTTGTTCGGCCTAACTTTTGTTTTTAAACTACATATTTGCACGACAAGATTTGTCAAATTGTATTATGCCATGTGTGTGGATGCACCATTTGTACATTTGTACTTTCACATTTCCAACTTCTCAAACACTGGACAAGTTGTTTTACAAACTATTTGCCACTGGTGTGGAGCCGGCCTGAGATATACTGCCAATCCCTCCTGACACAGGATAAGGCAACACAATCTCATAATTATAATACATTTGGTATTAAATTAATATCCTTCCTATATCCCATAATAAATATGAATTGAAAAATAGAAATGGTTTACGCCTCAAAGAAATAATATATAAAAATTCCAAAATATTTTCCTGTTTATTTCTTTCCATTTTATGATTTTATCGGTAATCAATTTCAAGAAAATTTTATGGAAAATGAGCTCCAAAACTGTTCAGAGGTGCAAGGGTAAATTCTGTTTGTTGTTCTCTTGTCTGTTTATAATTCGTTATTTTCGAAATTTTTATTAACACTACTTGTCTCTCATTAAAGTTGTTGATTTATCTTGGAATTATATATAAAATATTTATAATGTTATGGAGATAACCTCGTAGTATTTACAACCGTTTATAGTTCTCAAAAGCAAGTATAGTAGAGATAAAACTATAATAACGTATCATATAGCATATTGATTTTTTTTTTCTAAAGTTTTCCAATTTTTAATAAATAATATGTATTTCTCAACGGTTTTGTTTTAAAAAAAATTCAAATATTGATCCAAGCATCTTTAAACGCGCTACACTTTATCAATATGTTATCACGCTGAGTTGTATTGCGTACTGTAAACCAAGGATACTGCTGCCGTGATATGCTAAAAGGCTCTAAACTACAAATCATTTTTCTAAATAAACTTTTTTGTGCCTGAATTGATCTAAAAATTCCCCTTTTTTATGACATTAGATAACTCTAAATTCAATAGATGGATCCAAATCTTTGGTTTTAGGGCTTTCTAATGTCTTAAAAAGATATATTTTTTAGAACAATTCGGGAAAACTATAACCAATAGACTAAACAAGACTGGTCAAATATTTGCACAATATACTGCAAATAATAGAAATATTTCAGCATCTTTCCTCTATTATTTTCTCTTAATGGAATAATTATATTTGTAATTTCTTCTTCTCTTTATTCATTTCGATTTATTGTTTCTTCTTACTAAATTTGTTATTTATTAATTTTTCCTAGTGTGTATTACTTCTTCCTGGCCTTAGCTTCGACCATAAGATTTGGCCAATCCAAGAAATAATTCGCCCTACCTTTGCTTCTTAAGTTGTTTATTAAATGCTAGAAGTAACCAAATTTTGTAACACTAACAAGGGGAGTGCACTATGTGTCCGTCGCCGAATTTGATAAAACGTTTTTGGGTGATTCCGCATTGAAAAATAGTTGACCCATATCCTTCAATTTTGTCCAATGAGCCTTAGGAGCTGAGAAAAAAATAATAATAAAACATGCTGAAAATACTTTATTTTATATCTCGTGTTTGAAGAATAATATCGATATGATTTTTTTAGAAAATATAAACATTAAAAAATAATTGATATATTATTTATAAATATTACATAAAATCAAATCGCGTAGTTTAAGAACCTTTACCGATGCCCTAAATTTGGTTTGAATTTTTCAAAGGATTTCTGATTTATGAGCGATTATTTAAATCTTTAAAACAAAATTTGAAGGGTAGCCCCTTGGCAAAATTTTTAGGCCAACAATTTCATTTTTTGATTCGCTCGAAAATTTGAATATAGGGGTTTTTCAAAGTGATAAAACTAAATATTACGCTAGTTTTTAATATAATTTAGAATAATATTCTTGACTCTGCAAAGAATACCGTTATCATTACATATAAGTCAATACACCCTTCAGGTCGCTCTAAAATTCAATTATTTCGTTTTGAAAAATAGGATCTCTAAAATTACTATTTCTGGATCACGAATAATATTTTATAACACTTTGAATACGGCCTTAAATATTTCAATTATATTTAATATTCTATGACATCCTAAGCAAGGCTAGTTTCTTAACCATGTACACATATTATAAAAACATTATTTGTGATCAAGAAATAGTAAATATTGCACTTTTATACCACCTCTATAAACATTAACGTAATAAAAAAATATATGTTTCTCTTTTTATAATACTGATCTACATTACATATAACTGAATAGACCTGCCATAACGCTCCAAAATTTAATGATTTCCATTTTAAAAAAACTTGGTCTCTCTGATATTTAATATTACTTTTGCTAATTTTTTTTGTTTACGATAATATTTATAGCGGTGTTATAAAAATGTAATATTTACTAATTCTAAATCACACTTTTATATTCTGTTGTCAAAATGAATATGAACCTTTTAGGTCGTATTTATGTGTAATAGACAAATTAAAAAAAAAAATTAAATAATCGTTCATAAATCAAGAATCCTTTAAATACTCCAAACCAAATTTGGGACATCGGTAAAGGTTCTTAAACTACGCAATTTGCTTTAATCGTGATGTTTCCACGTGTTTCAGAACCAACGTTATGCGATAAAAACTTCAATTTTATTTTTATATGGTAATCATCTTTTTTTACACAGACCATGCAACCTCATGCAATATTTTTTTACATGTATGGAAAGAAGAAACTCCCCTCTTTTTAACAAGTTCAAGAACGTCGATAAACTCGGGTAAACTAAAGAGGAGATACAGAGTTTCAAATTCAAACTAATTTTTTGGCTTTAAAAATTTTGAAATGAAAAACAGTCGTAAATGAAAAACTTTGTTTTTGGTTTTGATGATTTTTCCAACATTACGGTTTTTTGATGTGCTGAATCCAAGTACGCAATCTTTTTTGGCGTGAAAGTTAGTTTACTTAATTAATTTAAACACTTTTTTAATTTATTTGACCAAAAATCAGTTATTTTTAATGTTTTTAATTTTCCTGTAATACACTCTAAAAAAAAAAAAAAATTTTAGCTGAAAAACAATGCCGATATCATTCCTCAAACACGAGATATAAAATAAAGCATTAGCATGTTTTGTTCCTAAAGTCCATTGGACAAAACGGATGGATATGGGTCAATTTTTTTTAATGTAGAATCACCCAATATTTTTTTGTTAAAATCGGCAATTGACACATCGTAAGTTTACACCTTGTAAGTTTACATGTCCATATTTGGTGAAACATCCAATGTTGTCAAACATAATTTAAACTTCTTAAATAATAGAAGCTTTTTAGAATTTTTCAAAATGGCAAGTACAAGTTGATTTCTAATTGTGAGAATACTTTAGGTTTGAATCGATGATATTTAGCAAAAGAATATCATTATTAAGCAAGGATTCCTAATAATAAGAATGTAAAAGCTGCTAAACGTTTTCATTAGATCTCATGAATGATTTATTCTCAATATTATTATAATTCATTTTTTTTTCACATACAATTATAACATTTCTTTCAAAAATTATTAATCTCCCTCAGAATTTGAGGTTTTATGTTTTAAGATACGTCTAATCCAAATATAGACAAAGAAAGAAAAAAATAAACTTATCTCCCCCTTCCATGGCTTTCTTCGAGACTATTGGACATATTTTTATGAGATTTGTCACCAAAGTCACGACTCACCCCAGGACGATCCTCGGAACTCGACATTACCATCCGCCATTTCTTTTCTAAATGATGGCTGATTAAAGTTTTTAGGAATCATTATACCAAAGTCTTTAAAAAATGAAAAAATAAATCAATTAAAAAAATATATATAAATATATATATATATTAATATGAACCATACCGTTATAATTTGCATGTTTTGTTTTTTAATCACTTGAAACTTATTTAGATTCTTTCTTCATAGTTCATAATTATGAATATGCTTTTCTTAGGTTGATAGGATAGTGTAGGTATTAAAATTGAAGAGGGTGTGTGTTTAGGACCTTTCTAGCAAGTTATGATTTTAAGTTTACAACTGTGTGATAACGCTTTTCTAGTTTACATTTTCTGATTCCTACATATATTCCTACATCTGAGATACCTGTGCTCATAGGCGTGCGCATGGGGTGGTGCCACAGGTAGACAGGCACCTACTAATGTATAAAACAGAAAATTTTAAAGATTCAAAAACTTAACTAAAACTTTTTTGTAGCTCAAGAGTGTTAAATTTTTACTCAAAAACACACGCTTCAGAGCACAAAATATCTGGTCACGTTATGCATAATGTTAAATTAACTACTTAGACACTTTGGGAATGGAGACTCGTTTATCATGCGTTGGTTGATAGAAGACTGTATGGTACCTTCGCGAGATGAACTGCTACAGGAACAATGGTTGAAGGGAGAGAGGGAAGAGAAGGCCGTGTGTGAGCCTTGGAGACTGCAGGTGGCAGGTGAGGTCGTGTACCCAGCCAGTTTATCCGCGCTTCGACTTCTACTTTTGAACAGTTTTCAGGACCTGCAGTGACGGATCTAAGGGAGGCCGAAGGGAGGCCGAAGGGAGCAACCGCCATTTAAAAATTAAATAAATGACTAATACATTATCGCCAGATTTATATTTTTGGAGGCTTCCGAACTCCCATTTCCTCTTGGGAGTATTCCATACCTGCCAATCACCCTAACAGCCCTTGGTACTTACCAAGAGGGGCTTCTCAATATCGTTTCGTCTAAGGCCCCGAAAAGTCTATATTCGCTACTACTCATCTGATGTACCTGTAATATCAATCAAGAAATTTTTCTTTTTGAGATAATTTTATTCATTCACTTGGATTAAGTTATGATATACATAGTCGCTCGAGATGTCCTTAATCGGGGTATCGGGCTAAATGCATATTTTTACTTAACAATATTAATAAGTATTAATAAAAAATATACGAACAGTTCTTAGTTATTAGTTATTAGACCTTACTTATTAGGTCCTCCAATTCAATCTTATTTCTCATAGCCAATTTTCCTTCCGTGATTTATTACCCTATCAAATTAAATGATCCATTTTATCATCTCAATGATACAATCTCAACTGAGATTCTTGAGGATAGTACTAATGAATTTGTGGAACGGAATCCGATAGAAATAGTCAGAAAATCGTGAGAAGGAATGCAGATACCATATCGCTTTAATTTACCTATTTTGATATCATATCAGAAGTTGAGTGGTTTGTCACATGTCTGGTCCTTAACAAATTCTTACATATTAAATTTATCAAATAATTATTATTTTATTTACCATTTATTATTAATTAATTCCTCTTTAATAGATGTTTCTCCGAGTGTATTTCAATTTGAAACATTGACTTAGGTTACATAATTTTATACAATAATTTGACTCAACAATAGTACACAGTAGATTGAAATTTTAAAAAATAAATTCCTATTTTTATTTCTAGATTCTAAATTTAAAACATTGAAATAATGGTATAATGGTATGAATTCTAAAAAAAAATGTTCTCCTTAGTTAGTGCTATATACTTTTTTTAAGGTCATAAACATATAATAAATCTAACGCGCATTGATTTCGTCGATAGGATCATTAACTTTTTTTTTCCCTTCATTCACCTCTCATTGTAAACCCGCATCATTTTTCCTAATTCTGTTCATTTTTCCTAATATAAACTATTACTGCAGTAATTATCGTCCTCTGCGGAAGTTACAGTAATAATCGAGATGCTCAGGTCAATGCTCTGCGGATTCAATCACTTCAAGGTGATGATGAAGTTTCCGTCCTGAAAAGTAGGGACTCCTGTGTCTTAAATACTCCAGGTCCTCAAGTGAAGGAAATAGGTGGAGGGTTGGTAAAATTATTGGTTTTTCTCGGGAAAGAAGCGTTTTGAGAGTTAAATTTATTTAATTTACTTTGTTTCTAGTCAATCAAATAACACAAAAATATAGAATAAAAATCTTCTTTATGAAATGAAACAAAAGTTTACCGAAAAAATATCTGTTAACTAATCAAAACAATTCTGAAATTAAATCTGAAATGAAACTGTCTCTGAAAATAAACGTCGACAAATTAAAATAAGTAAGACTTATATATTTAAGAGAAGAAAATTATTTTACCTCAGCACTAACAAAAAAAAAAAAATACTAAACATAAGTAAATTAAAAATATCATGAACAAGATAATAAAGCAACGGCAGATGCTGTTTTAATGTGGGCAAGAGTATGTAGTGTTCTCTCCGGTCTTTTTGATGAAAACTTATTTCAATAAGGATATTTTTATTTTATATTTTTATTGTTAGTGCGATAGCAACATTATGTTCTCTACAGTTTTATTTCATTTTTAATTTCAGAATTGTTTTAGTTAATTAACAGATGAAGGCCAAAAATGACCTTTTGCCGGCAGTAATCAGAGACAAGTTGAATTTTTGCCAGTTGTTAGAACTCATTAAAAGGAACATAATTCCGAAAGTCCTCGTCGCTTCCCCTTGTGCTAACTCCCCACCCTCATTTAAAGTTCATTTTCCAAGCGTTTAGGTTTTGTTCCATATCTATGTTATTATTGGCCCATTACGTCACTTATATATGCCATTTATTTCTTTAGTAGTTGTCATTAAAAAAAATATCTAGGCATTTTATCTTGGCTCAACACTTTTGCTGCTATATTCTAAAAACAATTATTTTTCTTTGAAAAATGTAAGTTTGCTTTAATAAAATTTTGTCTAATGGTAATTTAAAAAAATACTTCAAATGAGATTTGTAGTGAAAATTTCATGGTTATTTTCTTTTTTTTACATGAAAAGGTAAATTTATTGAAAATGTTAGAGGATTCCTTAAACTTTTCGTTAAAGCAAATAATTGTCTAGTACAAGTTTGAAGCCAATCAAATTGTTTTTTAAAAGGTGTCATTTTCGGTTTGTATAATTTTAAGGTAACTGAAAAATATAACTATAGTTCGTTCGAAATATTATTATTATTGATTTTTTATATTATCCTTCTATTTTTTTAAAATATTTTTTATCCTAGCTTATTAGCTTTTGTGTGTTGAATAATCATAACCATCCTTAAAATAGATAATCTTGATTCGCTAAGCATAATATGCTACAAAAATTTGGAAGAAGATACAGTAGTAGATATTAGTAGATCACAAAAAATATAAAAAACATATACAAAGCTAGTTCAACAAGAAAGAGTGGGTTACATGAAAGAATTAAAGGAAAACAGTCGTTCTTGTACACTGAGATTGCCGAAAAAAATATTCGAGACTGTTAAGTGATATTAAAAGAATATATGTCATTCGAATCGGCTTCGAACAACCAGACTTATTTGATAATGTATCACTCCGTAAAGAAACGAAAGCTTCGATGATCAAAATATTTGAAAATAGCATACAAAGCAATAATGTTGATGTGTGTGATGCGGATATTTGTACTAGACGGAATATTTTTGATCCATTATGTGAGCTGGCCAAACGGTTCCTCTTATGGAGGAATTGTAAATATAATATTTTGACTATGGATCCAACTATGGATATAGCGCTACTATCGTAGGATGATACTTTGATCATCCTACTACCAAAAATGAAGAGTAACGTAGAAGAGCCTCAAAGAAAATTTGTGTGATATTCATTTCGAAGAAAATACAGAATGCACAACACCTTTGTAAAACTTCTCAGGAAATATCAGAAATTAACAAAATTTACTGCTGAAGATGACACTGATGTTGATATCGTAAATCGAAGGTAGTTGTTATAGGATCAGACACAGACTTGTTAACTTAATTGGTGGCTCTGGCTCCAGAGAACAAGGAAATTTATTTTTGTAAATACAAAGTAGACAATATTCCGACTTAAGAATATTATAACATTGAAATATTGTTAAAACAGCACAATGATATTAGATAAAATCTTTTGATTGCACATGTAATGGCGGGATGCGATGCTACATTTTGCTTTCATGGTTTAAGAAAGCAGTTGAAATAGTTGTCTTCGGCTCATCAACAAGCTTCTGTATTTTTACTTGAAAATACACCAAAAGAACAATTGCTAGGATATAGGGAAAGATTTACATTTGAGCCATATGGACTGAGCAGATTTCTAAGCTTGAATGAACCTCAAATTTCAAATTTATGAGTCTGGCTAAAATTTCTAAGTTTTTGCAAACTTTAATGTGGCAAAATTACCACCAACAACCGAATCATGTCAGCAACACATATTAAGAGTATATTTGGAAATGCAGAAATGGTTAGGTAATAGTTACAGAATGGGGATGTCTTAAAGGAAGTTAATGATGGTTGAGGAGAGAAGAAAGTACTTTAGTCTGTAACTTCCTTGAAGCCATTTGCACCGAATGATTTGTTACAAATAATATCATGCTGCTGTAAATCTTTTTTTGAGTTATAATAGATCCAGAAAGGCAGGTTTGCTTAGTACAAATCTGTGCGAGTACTGCAGTGGATATTCTTGCCACAACACCCCAATCATGGATGAAGATCAAGACAATCTTGATAAATTTTATAATTTATATATTAATCAAGAAATGTGTGGGTTTTTAAAACAGTAATTTAGTCATCAAATAACATTAATATTCGTAAATAAGAATTTTATTGCTTGAAAAAGAAAAAAATAGTAGATGGAAAAAAATAAATAAATAAAAAAATTGAATCGTGATGCTGTGGACGGCGCCTATTATTATTAGTGGGACTACTAATATTTTTTTCTACCTCCGCTGCTGCCGGATATTGCTAGTCGGTAACACGACGGGTTCATAAGGTGTTGGATAATGGAAATACCTTCAATATTAAGCCCAGGAGTAAATTCTCTCCCGAACCAAAACTTGCAATTACTTTAAATAGCTAAGAACCTCCCCCCACCTGAATGAAGTAAAACGTTATTAAGCTAATAAGACATATAGTACCATTTTAAATCATAATACGTTATCGGTCCTGGTAAAGAAAGAAACTTGATCTTTATAAATCACTAAGAGACAGGGGCGAGTGATGACGCAACAACCAACCTCGCATTACGGCTAGCTTAGAGTCGTACGCGCACTAATACTTTCCCGACCCCCAAAATATAAAAGGGCAAGAACTGCGCTACAACTTTTATTCGACATATTTTCGGATACAATCTCAAATATAAGTGCTATTTCCTTAAAACTACATAAAATATGAATTTCAACTCCATAATTTTGTATATTTTAGCCAATTCTGATAAATGAATCATTTTTACATATAAACATTATAGAACATTATTTAAAAAAATAGTTATAAAGGAATACAACCCGCATCTATAACAAATGAAAAATGGCGGAGTTATGAGTAATAACTAAAAGACTATAGAAATAGATGTTCAAGAGGGGCTAGCGGAGGGAGTAGAAGGGGGAGGGATGAGGACTTTTGAGGAAATACTCCTCTAATAAGTCCTTACAACTGACAAAAAATCAGCTTGTCTCTGACATGTCCCCGGCACATAATCTTCATTTCCTGGGCTATATAGGCTGCTGAAAAATGTGTCCTTGAGCCGTATAAACGTAGTAGATAATTACTTCCTTGATATGAAAATTTCGAGAACTCATAAGGTTTCAATGTGATTAGTTGAGTTGTGTGGATTTTATCAAAAACATTTCTGCTTTATTGAATTTTATAATTTTTTCCAATAGATCAAGAAAAGTCTAGCATTTTTGATCTTTAATAATTATATTAGTAAAAATTATGATTATCTAACTAAATTTGTGGGTTTATATTTCACTATTTGGTTTAGGTACATACATAAGTGTATATTTTAAAATTAGGGTTTCATATTCAGTATTTTAGTTTCAATTTTTTCACCCTCTCTTAATAAGTTTAAAGACACGATGAAAATGAGGAGCAAAATGGCACCAATAGCGCAAAATGGTTCTTCCGGTTAATACATTCTTTCTTTTTATGAATATTTTTGATTTTCTAGCTCTAGGTACAAGATGATGAATGCTAAATCAAGACGGGTTATTCGTTAATCTATAAACTATCTCGCCTGGACTAATTGATCAATCCATAAAACGCCGAATAATTATTGCATAACTTTATAGATGATGTAGATTTAAGCACAGTTTCTTAAAATTATATTTGTGTTTGAAACATTGATTGTCCTTTTTTTTTTTCTATTCTAATCTTGACTGATCATAACTTCAATTAGGAATGTTTGAAAAATCATAAAATTCGTAACATAAATAACAATTTAAATAAGAAAATGTCAGAAGTTAAAGTAACTAAAAAATCACACACTTATTAAAATATACAATAAAAAAATTAAGCTATAGTTATTTTGACTAATGTTTAGGTTTTTTCCTTTACTGCATTTGAGGTGAATGACACCTTATTAACAGAAATTCTAGAATTAAGGAAAACGTAAACATTTTTAAAATAAATCTATTACCTGGCAGTTTTATAAACAGTTAGTTAGACAGCTGCTTTCTTTTAATCATGTAAAGTAGATAATAACGCTTCGTTGAAAGGAATATGAAACACATTGAAATTCACGGGATCGCTTATAAATCCGTATTACTTTTGATTAAGAAGTATTTTATTTTGTTTTATAAATACAGAAAACAGTAAATAATTTACTTCATTCCAAGTATAAACGGAATATGACTGGCCCCAATGCAAAGTACTCAATAAAAACGAAGTTTCAATCTCATCAGTATTTAAATCATTAAAATTCAAATTTAAAGTTTAAAACGCCGACTCTAGTCTAAGCATCATCTTCAATTTAACTTGATAGACCGAATTATTATTTTTTTATTTCATCATTTATTAATTTCTATTATTATTTAGCTTTTAATTAATTTATTTTTTGTTAATTTATCCATTATTATTATATTTTTTTAATTGACTAAATCTCTTCCAAATCTTTAAACAAGCTTCATGAAGTCTGAAGAAACTAATAAAAGCCACAGTTTAAGGCCCAAAACAAGTCACTCCGACAATTACAAGCACAGTATTAAGATCTCCAAAATGACCATATTTCGCGGTTTTTAGTTTGTAAATTGTAAAAAAAATTATGCCTGAAACGTGAAAAAAAAACACTTTCTATCAGGTTGCTACATACCGATTTCATCTAAAACATGTGCAATTTATTTCTTCTATTTTTCTCCTAATAACCGCGTTGAGGTAGTCCATTGGAAATTTATTTCAAAAAATGAATATAATTTCTCAATAGCGTCTGGACTAAATATGTCGTGTTTTAAAATAACAGTATTCATTGGACTTCATTGCTGAATTAGTGAAATGTTTGTATTTATTTTATCATTAATTTCCTCCCTATCATGTCCAACTGTCGAAAATACAAAAATGGGATTTTCATATTCGTCTCTTTGAAACGTTCTGGTTGAGGCACACACTTGGCAAAGACCTGAATTACTAATCCTCAAGTGTTGACGCCTTGCATCTTTTGGAGATTAGAAATTCAAGTCTTTGCCATAATGCCTCAACTATTGCTTTTCAAAGAGATGAAATATGAAAATCTCATTTTTGCATATTCGAAAGTTGGACGATATTTAAAACGTTTTAAGTAATCCTTTTAAGTACATGTTATTAATATCACAACTTTTCCTTATCAATTAAAAAATAAGGCAGAAAGTATGGCATGATTTTCGTCGAAGTTTTAAGTATAATTGTATGGCAAGCGTAAAATTAACGATTTTGTTAAATTGTTGACACAAAATCAAATAACACGAAAAGAGAATAATTACTCTCAAGGGTTCAAAACTGAAACGGTGAGTCTTTTTATCTTCGAACTAAAACCTTCTTTCCGACAGATTTATATCTGTGTGTGTGCATATGTGCGTGCGTGTGTTTTTTTTTACGAGGGTGGGTAGAAATCTTCAAAAGACACGGATATATACCCTGTACCTATCTTCATGTGGGATTTCTATCCACTAAAACCACCTCCCATCACCTCTTTCCCACCCTCCACGGCACAACCGTTAGGCATTACTTCATGGAGGGTGAGTGGCTGTGTGCCGCCTCATTGTTTCATGCGTCCACTATTTAGGCGTGCCTCTCCTTTTTCTCCTTCCTCAGCTTCTTGATGAACTCAACCGCTAGGCGCTGGCCTGCCATGCAACACTCCTGTGAGAGCAGCATCAGGCTGACGATGCTGTCTACTGGGGCTCCTGAGCCACAGATTCCTAGAAATTCTCCCCTCTATTCTTGAAACCGGGGACAGCTAAAGAATACATGTTCTACAGTCTCATCTATTGTTGGGCAGCTTGGACATTCAGCGGTATTGTCCAGCTTGAACCGCACTTGGTAGGCTCTGAAGCAGCCATGTCCTGTGAGCATCTGTGTTAGGTAGTAATCTACTTACCCATGTTTTCTATTCAGCCAAGGTTGGATTTGAAGTATCAGCATATAGTTCCACCTTCCTCTCAATGTCGTATCCTAGCTACGTTGCCATCTCTCGGCCGTCTGCTTCCTTTCCTCGGTCCTGGCGATGCGGTCAATTCATACATGAGCGTTGCCTCTCTTCTGCGACCAGCTCTATCTGTGGCATCCTGGCCACCACACACGCAGTTTCGTAGGAAACTGTGTGGAACGCGCTAATCACTCTGAGAACAATCCGGCGGTAAACAGATGCCATTGGTCTCCTGTAGGCCAGTATGTCCAAGACCCCACTCCATATCGCGGCCACGTAGAGCAGATTAGATGGAACCATACTTGCTACCAGTTGTCTGCGACTACTTCTGGGCTCACCTACGTTGGGTATCAGTCGGTCCAATGCTGTGCTCACTCTAGCCGCTTTATCACATGCTTGTTGGATATGCTTCTTGAACCGCAGCACCTCATCGATTATAAGCCCAAGTTACCTCAGGGAAGACTGGGGGACCTGATTTCTTGTCTACCCACTCTCAATGTTATTTCTTCCTTCCTTTTGCGACTACTAATTAGAAGGGCCTCTGTTTTCCTGTCTGCCAGCTGGAGCCCCACCGATGCCAGCCAATCTCGAATCAATGAAATGCTCTGATTGGCAAGGTCACTTCATCTTTGTATTTTGCCTCGGTCACCACTGCGATGTCTTCGGCAAAGCCCACCGTCTTGCTACCGTCTGGCAGGCTAAGCCTTTGGACCCTATCGTACATGACATTCCAAAGTGGTGGCCCAAGCACTGAGCCCTGAGGTACTCCACCAGTCACCTTAAACCTTTTTGGCCCATCCTCTGTTGAATAAATCATGGTCCTGTCCCTGAAATAATCTCGAATAATGCTCGTCCTCCTCCTCTTCCCCGCAATAGCTTTCCGAGCAGTTTTTATCACCATGGTGATTGCCATGCGTTCAGAGTTGACCTTGCTTTCTGGAAGCCAAACTGAGTCCGTGCTAGGCCCCCTGCACCTTCAGTGGCCTCTTGTATTCTGCCAGCTATAATTATCTCCAAAGCCTTACCAGCTGTGTCCAACAGACATATCGGTCGATATGCTGAAAGGTCCGATGGGTTTCCCTTGCCTTTCGGGATCAGCACAAGGCGCTGCTTTTTCCATGGACTTGAACTCTCCCTGAAGTATTTGGAACTGAGAGCTGCCTTTTGCACGCTGATACCTTCTTCTCGATGCTTGACACCGTCTACGAAAGTCAGCAATCTGGTCGTTCTAGCAGTAGACTGGGTTTCGGCCCATGCCTGCGTTGCTGCGCACCATAGCTGCGTCCCACGCTGTGGTGACCAGATCTATTACCTGGTATGCTTTATCCTCCAAGGAATCTGAAAGCTCACAGTACGTAGAGTGTCGCTGACAAATGTCAAGTCAATGATGGAAGACATGCCTCCTTCTCAAAGTCCCTGTATTTTCCAGCACCAAGTCGTCCATCTGGGCAAAAGCTTCTAATAGGACTTCTCCTCTTCGATTCGTCGACTGGCTGCCCCACTCTGTCGCCCAGGCATTAAAGTCTCCAATTACTGTTAGTCTGCGCCCTCTGGCGCCCGTACTATGATATCTAATTGATCTTCAAATTCTTGGATTGTGATGCTCGGCGTGGCATAGCAGCTGTACAGGTACAGATGTTGTATCTTACCCCAGACAAAACCAGTTAAAGGGGCCTGCGGCGTTTCCTCTATGCAGTTTTGTTGACATGCCATATTGCTAACCTTCCTCTGATGTCGATACCCAACAGTTGCCGTCCAAGTTTTTATACGGCTCACTTAAGATCGCGACGTCGACTCGTAGATCTTTAACGGTTTGCCATAAGAAATCCTGAGCGGCTTCGCAATGGTTGAGATTAAGTTGGAGGGTAATCAAATGCAACGATTTTTTACCCTCCCTTGTTCATCTAGAGCTCTCTGTTATGTCGGGCATTTGCTACCACCGCACCGTCCGTTATCGCTTACTCCATCGCATAGTGCGCAAATAGGACTCTTCGTGCAGTCCACTGCTCGATGGGCCTCTTCACAACACTTATGGCAACACTTCGTTCGGTTGGGCCCTTTGCCTTGCCTGGCCAGATGTCAGAAATCCCAACATCGGAAACAACGCTGTAGTCGGATTTTCTCCTGAATCCGACTGATAACCAGTCCTATTCTGACACTTCCTTCAGCAATTGCTGTCCTGGCATGTAGGACTGGAAGAGCAACTCCATCGTAAATCGATCGCACAGCAGTTTTCTGGATCTGCTCTCCATCTAGTAAGGTAGTGAGTGCCTCAGCGACTTCTTCTGATGTAAGGGCATCCAGGTCTCTGATTTCGATCCATGACTCCTGTCTCAAAGCCCTTACTGCGGCCTCTGATCCCAATGCTCCTTCTAGGGTTTGCTTCATGCTCTCCAGGGACCCTTTTGATTGTGTAACGACATCAGCCTGTCGTTACTGCCGTAGCGGATTGACCGTGACATATATACAACAAAAACTATCTACAAATTTGAAGGAAATGTTAAGAGAAGATCCCCAAAACCATCAAAAGTATTAAGTTTTTAACAACTATTAATATATATAACAAACTATAGGAAGAGCAAGAAGGCATGAAGAGCATGAGACGAAACAACAAAGTAACTTAAGTGTAAATAACCGACACACTTAAATAAATAAGCAGTTATCAGCAAGTGTCGATAGGTCTTCGTGTCTTACAAGCACAGCAGTGATCTTGGCTCATAAGTTTTTGGACGAAGTATTATATATGTTCTATTCATTGTACATGATAATATAATATGTAACGACTCTTGTGTTTCTCCGCCTTTATCTGCTAATCTTATTTCTGATTCCAACGACAAACTCTACTTCGAAAATTTATTCTTCTCCCTCCATCTCTTCATCGTCCTATTTTCTCCTACTCATCACACTTGCCGGTCCGATTCCTATTTAGAGCTACATGTTATCGATTCAGCTAGTAATCTCGTTTCCTCTTCTCAACTACCTGTTCCTTTTCAGTCCACTCATGACTTAATCCAAATATCCTATAATATCCAAACTCCTGCGATCCTCCCTAAAACCATAACTTTCCATGCCTAGAAGCCCTCACCCATGAAAATATTTTTACCTGATCTTGAAACCATGAATTGAAGTGAAATCTATCCTTATTATTCCATTGATTCCATGGTTGACATCCTCACTTCTAATTATATCCATATCCTTGAAGCCCATGTGTGTCAAAAAATTAAAGATATGCAAAGAAGACGTGAGGCAGCTCGTAGATGCTTTAGACGCACAAGGCTATCAGATGACTACCAAGTTTTTTTAGGGTACTCTGCAATTTGACACAGACCACGATTAGGAAAGCGAAATCCATCTACTATCATGAAGCTCTTTCCTCTTCTCCCGATTCTAAATCAAAATGACAACTCCTTCGCAAACTCTCCCTTTGTAAACCCTCTTCCTCATTAGTCTTCCCAGTTTTACCCGATGAATTAAATCCTTACTTTTTATCAGCCTCATCTAGCACTTCTCTAACCCCTTATTTCTTCTTTTCCTTAGTACCATCATTCAACTCCGATAATATTTATGTTTCCTGCATCTCCCATGCCGATCTTATTTCCTCCATAATGAAATCTCACACTAATTCCACAGGATGTGATGAAATACTCGTTAAATTGTTAAAATCATGCCTCTCTGAAATCCTACCAGTTCTTCTTTTCATTTATAATTTCTCCCGCCAAAATTCTTTTCTACCTCTTGGAAAAAGGCCTTAGTCCATCCTATTAACAAAATCTCCAATCCTATTTCTCCTAAAGACTATCGCCCAATTCCCATTCTCTCTAACCTTTCCAAGCCCTTAGAAAGAATAGTCCAATCACAAATATCAAATTTCCTTGAAAAGTTCAAACTTCTCGATCCTCTCCAATCTGGTTTTCGTCCCAGTTTCTTCACACAATCCGCTCTATTCAAAATCACTAGTGACATGCATACCGCTATGGACTAAAAAAAATTAACTATATTAATACTCCTTGATTTTTCTAAAGCTTTTGATTCCCTGGATCACTCTATCCTTTTCCAACAGCTCTATTCAGTGGTTTCAATCTTTCCTTTCCGATCGGACTCAAGCAGTTACCATTCCTAATCAACCCCTATCTTACTTCCTTACCCTGGCCTCAGGAGTAGCCCAGGACTCGAGAATTTACCCACTCCTTTTCAATTTCTATATCAATGATCTTCCTAATTCAATACCCCACTATTCCCACCACTTATATGCCGACGACTTCCAAATCTATTTATCCTTTCCTACTTCTGAGCTATTAGTAGCGTTTGTCAGTACTGGAAGACTAAGATAGAATCAGTGCCTGGGTAAACTTGAATAGATTAAGTGGGGGATTGAATTAGGAATCCTTGTATCCTCACTCATTTTTCCCTACTTTGACTATGGCTGCGTGGTATACGGTGGACTCTCGGTTGTACTCCAGGACAGACTTAAGCTTATCATGAACTGTTTTTTAAAATTTGTCTTCGGTACCTCGAGTCGGTTTTACGTGCCACAACTTTACGGCGAGTTAAAGTGGCTCATCCCCTCCATTCGTAGAAAATATTCACTTGGATCTTTCCTATAACGAACTATCCTATAGGAAAGAATCCTTCCTACATCTACAACCTCCTACAATTCAAATCCTCTATCCATTCACAGGAAACAAGATCGCGCCTTTCTGATCCCTATATCCCTTCCTAGGGAACTAAATCATTCGAAAGTTCCTTTCTTGCCCATATCATTGTCCTCTATAATTCCCTCTCTTCTAATATCAGACATTCTTCTTCTCTCTCCTCATTCAAATTCTACCTTTTTCAGCACCTCCTCACTTCCCAAATCTAATCATGAAATTTTAATTCAAGATCAAGATTTACTTCTGTCAATTATTTCATTATTTTTATATTGTTGAAGGAAATTCTGTTTAGAAGTGAAAATTTGTTGTTAATGTTGTTTTAACTGGGGATTGCTCTATCCGTATTTTTAAAAATATTTTTCTTTCTTTCTTTTTTTCCTCTTTTCATTTTTTTTTGTCAGTAAAATAATATTTATTATATTATTTTACCAGAAGGATTTTTTTTTTGTTACTTATTGAGATTATTGTAAATATTAATTGACCTTTATTTTGTAATCTTCGCCCAGACATATTTTCTGTTATCTTTTTTACAATTACATACTTGTTATACTTAAGGGACCTAGTCCCAGAATAAAGCTTATTTTTCTATTATATTATATTCTACACACATCTCTAAATTCATCCGTAAAGAACGAATAAGAAACTTGGTGATTGAGCTTGAATATTATAATTTTATGACAAAGGAATGTTGTATTGCTGGATACTGTTCCCACTCTTCCAAATTATGATATTTAAAAAGTCCGCTCGCTCGTTTATTGATAGCTATGAAGGTTTCATGATTCAGATACAAAAATGAATCTGCTTCTTATATAGCTTCCTTATCTTCTACCTATTGGTAATATATTCCATTACTTGAAAATATTGGATATGTAATCAACGTCCTACTTCTTATCTTGAAGATAACAGATAAACAGCCTTGGACATTGCTGAGCATGCGGCTGCGTCTAAAAATCTTCTAAGTCTAAAAGTTAGCCCTTCCCGTTTTACGATTGAACAAAAAGCGACAGGTGAGAAGGAACAAGTTCTCCTGGTAGAGGGTAAACAATTGCTCCCCCTTCCCTTCATGAATGGGAACTTCCAACCGAATAGAAAACCGTAGCCTTGCTCAAGTCTTAACTGTTACAGAACCAAGCCTTTGGTTGTATTTAGAAGTCAGCCAGCTCTGAATATTCTCTCTAATGGAAAAATAAGTTTTATTTATTTGGAGATTGGAAAATATGAAAATCTTGTTTCGCGCTACAAAATTCTGATTTATACCGTCCTTTGTTTCAAAAATTTATCCTCGGCAGTAGTCTCAAACGTATTGGAAGTCCAATAGTTTTCTTGAACAATTCGAGAAATACAAATTCCGCGCATCCTTGAATATTTTTGTCAGTTGGACATTAAAGCTAAAAATACATTGTTGCTGTTTACTCATGTAAATTTGACATATGTAATTTGGACTAACGATCATATTTTGTTTAATAGAAAAGTTTTTATTGTCACACATAAATATTTGTCTACAAAAATTAGATTGAATGCATGACATAACGGAAATATGTCTGCACTATTCTTCTCTTTTTTTCGTTCCAGTTATCGGATTTAGATATTTCATTTTGTATTTGGGTGCTAAGTTTCGGCACAAATCTTATTAGATCCGTTTCAAGATCAGAGCCATCTTACAAATATCTTCAGTCAGGGCCCTAACTAGGATTTTGGGAGAGGGGGTAAGCTTAATTTTGTCACCCTTTCTTTCACCCACCCCCATAAATAAAAGTTAAAAACAATATTTTAGGTAACACATTTCTAAATAAATATTATCATCCCATTTTATCGACTGCATTAAGGTCAAAACAATCAAAAAGAAGAAGGAAATATTTGTTTTATGTTTATAACATTTTTGACCCCGAAACATATCTTACATTAAAAGTCCATATAAAGAAGTTGAGATGTGTTAGTCAACTGAGAGTAGCTAATTAATAAAATTACATTTGACGTATAAAATATACAATAATAAATCATTTCATTTTAATTCGCTGATTATACGAATGCTGATTTCAAAGATAATTGAATTCTCTGCAAAACAACAAAAAATCTTCGAAATCGAACCATTATTTGCAGAGATACAGCGCATTGAACAGTGTAGCCATGTTATTATTTTCCTACCGATGCAGGTCGGAGGAACTGCCGTACATAAGCGCGCTGTTAGGTGAGGAAAATTATTGTGCAAACCATTTTTTTTTCACTATATCTAAATCAATTTTTAAGACCTCATGTACTACTTAAAAGTAATGAGTTGGCTTGGGTCTCAAATTGTTAAAATTTTAATCTAATTTAAAAACAGTAACTATAGCGTGGCACACCTATTGAAATGTATTTACTATCCAACAGTTCATACTTTTTTTGTTTAAAAATATAGCCTTTTTATATTTGATAAGAAAACAAAGTAGGACTTATGAAAAGGCAAATGATAATGGATTCGCTGCAAGATGTTTATCGCTTAAGACGTGCATTAATAATATTTGTACGCGGTAAATATTTTGAAGTAAAAGCATCACGGGACTGGATGCTTGGAAAACACTGAAAGAGTAATTAATTTAACCAACGCTCAATAGGTATACCGACAGGTAGGTGGGAAGATTGTGTTGGGATGTGTTGATGGGTTCAATTAAGAAGTCAGTAGACAAAAACATGTTTCTTTGTTGGTATCGAACCTTTGAGTGCTTGAGGCTTTACTGTTATCGTTATTTAGATTTATACCTTGTTTTATGTTTTTATTGAAAATATATTTCATTATATTGGCTTTGGAATAAATTAAACGAATGTTATATTAAACTCTATTGGTATAATTTTTGTTTATGGTTCCTGGCATATAACATAATAAAAAAATTTCGTGAATTATTAATTTTTATAAGAATTTACAAGAACTAACAAGAAAAAGAAGAATGCAAGAATAAAAGCATTCTGTGATATAGAATATTTGAAGTTTAAATCAGTTAAGTAGGAGAAGATATATAAGAACCAATCATAATTCTGGGGTTGTAAATTCCCTTTAATAATAGTGATCAGAATGTATGGTTGGCTTATCTACCGCTATTATAAAACAGAATAGAACAAGACAATGGTAAAAATAATTCATTTGGTTCAATCTCAAATAATCTGTAACTTTCGAAAAAAAAAAAGGAAAAACAAAATATTAACTTTCATTGAAAATGGTCCGGAACCCTAAATAAATGTTATATCAGTGATAAAGATTGAAAAATCTGGCTTGGTATGGAAGTTTTATTTATTTATGTTTTCTAAGCCTTAATGAGATGCAGGGTTGACTCGACTGTTAAGGATGTGGACGGAATGCACTTGCAAGGGATCGTAACGTTTATTGGAAGGCACCAGAATATTACACCAAGTTTCAATATTTATGGGCGTCAATTTCACTAACAGCCCATAAATGCGCACAATATACTCCTCTCCGGTGGAACTTTGAAGCGCAAAGTTCTATACACAAAGATTTTTGTATTTTTTTATACATTGTGGTATGCTTACTGCTACTTAGCTTGAGGATCACATATTTTACTAGTACAAAAAAGTTCAACATTTCATAAAAGGCAAATGTTGAGTTAGACAAAACTTTCTAGGAATAACAATATCTATGCAGTCCAACACTGTTGTATCACGAGATATTTTTTTACCTACTTTTTTTGACATTTTTACGTTGATATTACAGTGTTGAACTGCTCAGATCTTGCCTTCATTTTTAGAATATATCGTTGTCTCCACGTTTACGTAATTATTGTGAAAAATCGTATTTGCACTAAAAATCGCGTTTTTCGCATTGTTTAATTTAATTAATTTACCAGAAACATTATTTGCTAAATTAAATTTTAAAATCACAAATCTTGGGCTAAGTGAAGTAAAAAGGCTCAGAGATAAAATAAATATTCTCGATGGGGAAGTTAAAAGTAAATCGTAAAATACTTTTTTGATCTCCTGAAAAATAGCTATATTCATATTCGTTGCTTAAACGTGGTGGCGAACACATCGTTTTTCGAATTTAACCATTTTTGGGATGTTACACTGTCGAACTGGAACAGTAATATAAATAATGATCTTATACTTGCGTTCACTAGATTTTAGTGAATCACATTAATGTATTCAAGAAGCATCAACTTGATAGCTAAATAGGACAATCATTTTTTTTTCTTCTTAAAGATTAATCTAATAATGAGCCCTCCAATAGTGGCCATATATAGTACGGTGTACCATATATAGTATGGTGTACGCTAAGACGGCATCATGTTTGATGAGCGCTAGCCGTCAATGTTAGATTATTTATAATGCAGTACAGTTAAAACTGATATCAATGAAAACATCGTCACTCTGCGATCTGAGTCATTGTTATGTAGATGAGTCTTGATTGACTTTATAAACGATCTTTTATTAGGCCGCGTTCACAACCAGCTGAATAATTATACCAAGCCTGGGTCTTCACTTTTAAATCTTGGTATATTTATAACTCATGTTTTAAATATATTTTATGTACCAATCTTTGTTTTATGAAAACACATACTCTCATAACTGCAAAAAAAAAAAAAAAGTATGCTACTGGACAGTTGATAGTTTATAAATATATACGCGTTATTTTTTGTCAAATCTGACACTTCAGTGTCCTAAATTTGGATCAATCTATAAATATATTTCAGATCTCAAATAATATCTTAGGATGTCTAGTTTTATATTGTAAATGCACAAAAAAAAAAAATGATTCTTGTATTTTATTGATAATTTTTCAATAGGGATCAATATGGTGCTGAAGACCGAAAGCTCTTCATATCATTCAATATAAAATAAATAAGTTGAACTGAAGCTCTCTTGTGGCATCCAAACTGAATTATAAATAACCATGAATTTGAGTAAGATAAAGCAGAAATATTTTATACAAAGTTGGAACTGTGTTCATTCCTCTTTTAAACTGTTAAACGACATTTTTTACAAGTAAATATTTATACCTGGTTACTTATATTTAGTGACGGATTTTTTTAGCAACATCTTAACAGTTAACATTCTTGGAATTATATAGTAAAAAGTATATCATATCACTTCGGTCTATAACAACAGTAAATAAGGAAAGGGTCATTATTTCCTGTTAACGTATTTATAGCAAATGTGTGCAGGAAAACTTAGGGGGATCAGGTTTAGAGGATAGGAGCTATAATTAAATTGAACTATCCCCTTATCCAACGTGTAATAAAGAAATATGATATATGGATTATTTTCTCTTTACATATGTTATTATTGGAGCTATAGCAAATATTCGTCGCTCAAAGAACATCTCCATTTTTTTTCTTATTAGTTTATTAATATATTAATTAATTAATTTTGTCTATTAAAATCGAAATTAACTTTTAAATTTTTTTATAATCCAAAAGGATATTGAAATTTTAAATTTTATCTAACAAAACCTAAAAAAGGTATTTATTACTCACCTTACAATAATTAGGTAGACTGAAGTGATATTAAAACCAGGTTATTTAAGTATCAATCTTACACACAAATGAAATAGAACTTTCTTAACTTATAATTATTAGATTAAATGAAAAACTCCAGTAATTTTTAAAAGTAGGTATTCTTGAATATAATTTATTTACTGTAACAAGAATAAGAACGTTTCCACACGGCCGATCCGACATCCGATTTATCGAGAGGGCGTCATACTGCTGGAAATATTAATTATTACAGTATAATGATTACTAAAAACGATAAATATTAGACCATGAGAAGAAACGCATGTTTTTTATGTAAATTAAATCGGAGTCGTACCCGACTCCAGTATTTATCACGCCGTGTGAAAAAGGCCTAACTGGTCGAATATGTCGGAATTCGATTTAGAAATTTAGATCTTGATAAGGTACTAGCATTACGAAATTCCGTAATAATTTGAGTGAAATTACCCGGCATTGTTTCGCACATGGAAACACATTTCGGACTATAGCGCATGGAATGCCAGTTTTGAGAATGACATTAAAAATAAATGAGTGAACCTAATTCAGATACAAAAATTATAATAAGTAATTAAAGAAGAACTTGAATTTTAAAGTGGTTAGCTCCCCAACACTATTAATTATTATCTACTTAGAGATTGACGTAGCCAAAGCCACAACACTTAAAAATTTATGTTTTTCTAATCCATCAGTCCAGTCAGCCTCCAGACTCAATTTTCAAGACCGCAAAAAATGTCTTTCAGGAATAAATTTCCTTTTAGAATCTCGGCTTTCACCCAGCAAGAATTATAAAAATTGTTCGTTGGAAGTATTGCATGAAGCTTTGGAGCATATTTCTATTAATTAATAAGTTTGTATCACATCCATTCTTACATTATAAATTGAGATTTTATGAGATACGACCAGATTCTTATCATACTAGTGGATCAATTTGGATTTCGTTTTTTATGATCTATAAAACTACCTTGATTTGGTCTGGCACCAGAGACTTCCCTTCAAATCCAAGGCGATACTTCCGTTCACCTACTATCCCATACTTCAATAATTTCTCTCTAATAGATTTTCCACCGTCCTACAGGGTTCAGAAATCTTCGAATCAATTTTCGCAATACACTATACACATGACATACTCGGTACCATTAAGAGTTCCACTCAATTGGCCGATACTATGTGCTATAATTAGGAAACACCGTAATCAATATAAATGGAACAGATAAAATAATACAAATTCAGAAATTGAAAATAACATTTTTCAGGCAAAAACGTTTAGAATAATCACACAAGCAGCTCAGTAACTTAGTAATATAACTCCACACACCTCAATAAACTCATTTAAGAAACGGCATAACCATATTATGCTTTAAAAATACATTAGCAAAAGGTTTTTAAGCGTGGTTTTACCGGAGAGCCTACTGATAAACTATGTTAAGTGTCCGTTCCTCAGGGGCATTGATAAACAAACTGCAACTCCGGCTGCAGCAGGCGTAGGAAGTTTGTAACTATTTAACAATGGACCAGCAATAAATATTGGACCGGCTGATCTGATTTGTGAAAAAAAAAAAAAAAAACTTCGTCCGCTTATCTGTGAAAAACGAACAAAATTTCTAGATTTTTGATCATCCTCAACTTTCTTTTAAGCTGGTTGATGTTGCTTAAAAGCTTAAAGCTCTATAAAGCAATAGAAAAAAAGTTTCGTTAAGTCAATTTAGCCATTTTTTCATGAAATGTTTTAACGGAGATACAAAAAATTAGATAAATCATTTAATTTATGCGTTTATAATATGTCATTATATAACTATAAAACCTGCTGTGCGCATCATACAACTTTCGCTTACCTCCCTACTTGAAATAAATTTTAATATTTAGTTTCTATGGAAATATTTATTTTCCATTAAATAATATAACAATAGAAATTATTATCTGCAACAATCATTTAAATTTACGCATTTTTCGTCAATCCCCATTACCTTCTACGACTTGATAGGTTAGATATTAATTTTGTTTAAGCTACTCTTATTTCAGAAAATTTGTTTTCAAACTGAGAAAATATTTCTCTTTTTTCTCTTTTACTTAATTATTTAATTACTTCATAGCTTATTAATTATTTCAAATAACAAAATTAAAGGTACTTAAGAGGAAGAAATTTTGAAAATTCAGCATTAAAGCACTATCAGATTATTTCAATGTATTGAAACCTAGTAGATATTGATGAAAATTTAATTGTACATTGATGTAACAAATTTGATCAAAATCTTTAGAGCTTAAACCTGTCTAGATTTTCTTTTTCACGATCGCAATACTTTCCCTTATGATACATTTCATAAATAGGTAAATGCAAGTAGTAAAAAGTAAAAATATTACTTACCGAGTTTTTAAGGGAAATACACCGTTTAAAGTTCCCAGGGTTCAAATAACCAAGACTAATAAAATTGTCGTTGTGGGTGTGTGTCTGAATGTCTGTATTATATTATTACGTATCTGTATTATATTATGTACGGATAGTCGAGCTCAAAAACGAAAAAAAAATGTACAAAACTGAAACCAATTGCACATTAATTATGCCTCTGATGTTACAGCAACATTTTTGCCAAAATCGACTAACCAGAAGTGCCACTTTATACCTTCGATTTTTCAAACTTTTACAATTGTCTCGAAAAAAGCTCTAACGATTTTGATCAAACTCGTTACATCAATGTACAATTAAATTTTCTTTAATATCTATTAGGTTTCAATATCATTGAAATCATCAGGCAGGACTTTAATGCCGAATTTTCAAAATTTCTTCCTCTAAAGTACCTTTAATTTTGTTATTTGAAATAATTAACAGTCTCTCATTGTTAGTAGTAATTAAAAATGGATAAATATAAATTATGAGGGAATTTGTTAGATAACTATGGAGAAAAAGGAGAATTGTTTTCTCACGATGAAAACAAATTTTCGGAAATAAGAGTAGTGGTATAAATTTAATATTTTGTGGGAAAATTTAAGATTTTAGAACAAATTAATATCTAACATACGAGTATGAAGCCGTAGAAGATAGTGGTTAGTTACGAAAAACGCATAAATATAAGTGATTATTGTAGTTAATAATTTCTACTTTTATATTATTTAATGAAAAATAAATGTTTCAAAGGCAACAAAATAGAAAATTATAAGTTTATTTAAGTAGTGTGATCAAGTGAAAGTTATGTGGTGCGCGTATCGCACCAGATTTTATTGTGTAATAAAGGATAAATGTCTGCCGTGAATATTATTTATGATCTAATTTATAATATATCCATGAAATTAATATAAATTCTTAATTAATTCTAATAATGCAGGAACTTAGTACTGAACTTCTCGATAACTTATGAGTCGTTCAAGGTTAAGCGTATTAGTGAATTGAAAGAGGTAAATGTTTTAATAGCTCCCGAGAAGCCTTGAATCCATTTTATGTTTTGTTTAAAGGATAATGAACTGAAGTGGTTAGCTGTGCCACATGTTTAATTTAACAGGTAATGAAAAAGTAATCACTGTTAAAAGCAAGGTAATACTCCGCACTTGGAAAATAAACTATTCTCTATCTGCTTCTGCTAAGCGTAGATATCTGCGTATTTTACACATTTGAGGGGATTTATATCAAAAGTTATTATTAATATTCCACTTATCAAAAACAATTTTTTTTCGATTTAATATTCTAAATCTAAAAATTGTTCAGTTTATTTCAAATCTTAAATTTTCTCCTGTCAAATAGGTGTTACAAATCAACATTTTCAATTAAAAAAATTCTTATCTATCTGAGATGCCACATAATTTTTTTTGTAGTAATTTTCCGAAGGTGGATAGAATACTCCTCATTTGTTTGCATTATCCTCAAATGTTTCTGGAACTTCCAAGCTGCGTTGTACATGGTTGGCTAAGTTATATCTTAAATAGCGTCATTTGCATCTAGTACTTACCACTTTTAGTTACATCAGCGTCATTAGTTCGACTTAATATGACTGATTGGCTAAATATATGATAGTTAAGTTTATGATGGTTCGTGTACAGTATTACAGAGTGTCCTTGAAATAGATCGAGTGAGTTAGGTGTGATTCGTTTTCGGCTAAAGTGGAGGCATTTTGTCTTTTCTGCAGTGAATTGAATGTCAATATTGTTTGACCAGTTTTTTATTCTGTTTATTGCGTTCAGTAATTGAGTTGAATATCTTGAATGATTTCTTAGGCGAGTTACGGTCCGAAATCATTTAATGCCAAAAAAAAGAGAGTCAGACTAATCACACATCCCTGAGGTACCCAATCGACCTGCCTTTGTTCTTGAGAATACTCACATCCAATTTGCACCCTAAAAAACCGATTTGTCAGAAATTGTTTGATAAATGGGAACAGTTGTCCCCGGATTCCTAAAGATGACATCTTATAGAATATAATGGAATGGTTTATATTTTCAACTGCTTTCAGCATATCGAAGAAGAAAGCGATCATTTGTATCCCGTTAATAAACGCATACTGGGCTTCTGTCTCTATTGCTGGTATGAAATTCTCTACGGTTGTATGAAATTATTTTTTTCCAAAATCGATATTAACCTTCTACTGACCATTCGTTCCGTTATTTTTTGCAGACACAACTTTTGAGAAAGATTGAACTTTAGAACCCTTAGAGACATTTATACCAGTGACGAATCATTATAAGATAATTAGGCAAAGAATTTATAATTTTTGGGTATTGTGCCACCGCTATTGCGCACAGCAAGCCCGATTTGTTGCGCAGGATTTAGGGGACAAAACCCTACTTAACAAAAAAAGATGCACCAAAATCGGTCCAACAAGTGGTGATAGGTACCTCAGAGGGAGGTTGGATGCTGATTTGCTTCAACATTGCTTCTAATTTGCCGTTGGACACATTTCATCTTACAGCAGACTTGTCTGTATTTTTAGTTTACAAGTGTTACATGTTTTCGTGATGAAAATTCTTTTTACAATTGTATATTCAAATTGTTCTCCTGATCGTGAAAACTTGATAATAGGCAAACGAAACAATGAGACAACTAGCTATAAATATACGAATGGCAAGGATAGTGCCAGTTGGAGGATTTGTATTTATTTAATAGCTTCTATTCAGTAAAGCTATTAAGAAATGACGAAATTGGAGGAACGGGTTTCTTTTTTTCATAAAACTTGGTTCTGGTGTTTTTCACAGATTGTTAAATGAAATGCAACCTCGGACGCTAAAAATCTACCAAAGCTATATAATGGGTTTGTCGTAAAGAAATGCGTGGTAGTTCTGCTGTCACATATTTCCTCTCATCCTTAATGATCAATCATATCTTCTATTTTCTTCTAAAAGAAAGTAGGCTTCATGGAGATGGTCTTAAATAATATGTTTATCAAATTTGAAAATTGTGACTTGATATATTATTAACATATTTGTAGATTTATCGTAAAGCAATAAATGAGACAACTGATGAATTAAACAGTTAAAACGATATAAACAATAACTTCTTACGAGTTCCTCCTAGCTTAAAAAAAAACTCCTGTTCGGTATAAAAAAAAAAAATATTTTGACTATGCCGAATTCTACTGCTTATAAGCTATGGTCGAAAAGTCTCATTTTTATTTTATTTTTTATCGAGATGAGTTGAAATACTGCGAATTACTCAAAAATTATTTATTGATACTGATAAGATAATGAAGTCGAGTGAGAGCCGTGATAACAGTCTAAACAATCAGCGACTGAGGCATGTTCCTGATAAAATGATAATGAACCAACCGGGACTCTTGCTGTTTCCGATAAAATTCAATTGTTTAATATAGTACAAATGTTAGCATGAATAATAGCGAATCGCATTTAAGTAATGATTATAAACCACAAGCTACAATGTATAACCCATATGAAGAAACCAAGAAAGAAATATACCAAATACAATGGGCTAGTTCAGAACACAGCATACCATATCGGTATTATGAGATATTTGATTTTAATTACAATAAATCAAATATTTAATGTTGACATATTATCAATAATTATAAACTAATAATTACATTTGTCTCCATTTCATATTTATTTTTTATTTTCATCTTTCCTCCTCTTTATTATGAGACATCCACTTTATTCATTAAAATGTCTTACCCAGATATATTACAGGGAACCCAAAATTTGAACATAATTAGAATACTGAAATATAATATTTAAAAAATAAATAAAAAGCGAAAACAATACCAAGATAAAACAATTATTTATAAAACAACTTGTCACTGCAACAATTGCATTGAATTACTAAATGACCTCTTTATCAGTTACTGGTTCTGCCCCGCGGTTTCTACCGATTTAAATTTGGATTATACAACCCTGTTTTATACACATAATGATTACATGACCAAGTCCATCTGATTAACTAAATAATATCCGAAATTCATGTTGAAAAATAAAAGGACCAATCAAAGCTGACCAAAAGGAAGCGTCTTCAGTTAGATGGATTTTTACTAACAAAATTTTGTATGAACACGGCACGAAATTTTAAACTATTTTAAGAAAAGTTACAGCACTTCAGTGTAAACGATATTTTTAGTTATTTTTCTCTGTGGAATTAGTATAAACTGGTTCTCTCTGCAACCTGATGTAGACAAGGCAACATATAGTTGTCCGTTTGAAAAACAGTCTTTTCTTAAGTTGATTCCCATATGCTTAAAAGTTCGTCGCTGCATTTTATTTATTTATACTCATTGCCAACGTTGCCTTAAGGAAAAACTGTATTCTTACAAAACTAAAAGGTAAATTAGTCGAAATCATTAGAATAATATATTCAAATTAGGCATTTCATAATTTTTACTAAAAATTTATTTCAATTATTTAATGGCTGCTTCAGAATTCCAAAAATCATACTTTACAGGATAAGGTTTTACTGTTTGTTTTATCGTTTCAAGAGTATAAATGTAGATATAAACCAAATTTTTGACTTCCTAGCTTAGGTATTAGAGATTAAGATAGGCTTCATCTGGGCTTCATCTGAATCAAATCCGCATCACTCTGAACTATCTTATGCGATAAAAAACAGAAAAACAGCTCCGAAGGGGCTAAATATCTATATTTTTGAAACTTTGGATAAATCAATTAAAAAAGAAACTATATTTTAAAAAAGAAAGATCATTGGAGTTAAAATTAGTTGAGAAAGAGTGTTTATAATGAAATTTATTATTAATGCCATTTTTATTATTATGATCATTTAAATGCTATCACTTTTATCTTATTTTAGGATATAGATATTCAAAACATGAACATTCATATTACATTACACTATAACTATAACCTTGTGGTTCCATTCCAACGTAATATATATACTGGGATATCTTAATTCGCAATTTCACTCTGTTCAATGATTATTAATAAGATTAATCGATATCTTTCGTTTGAAATAAAATATAAAATAGTAAGTAGTGTTTATAAAAATAAAAAAATGTTTAAAAACAAAAACAGAATAAAGCATAAAGAATTTAGTTTTAGACAAATATTTACTTAAACGAAGGGAATGTTTGTTCTGGAAGGAAGTGTCTTTATTTCCTTCTTGTTTATTTTTGTGATGGCCATGCATTTATAAATTAAGCGGTGAATTCGACAAGACTGACCTTTGTGCCCCTTTGTACATTGATGTTTTGGGATATTTTCCGTGAATGTATTATATATTGATTTTAGAGAAATTTACTATGGAAATAATTAAATGTTTGTTACGTAATAAATACAATAACTTCACATTATCTCGCGATAAAAGATACCCGACCCAAAAATAATCTTTTACACAATTTCCTATTTTATACCTCTTCTGATAGTATGTGTATAAAAATGTTCCGAATAGAAACGAAAAAAATACAAAAATTTTATTGAAATATTAAATCGCTAATATGGATGCGTTAAGTATCACCGTTTTTTTTTTTTTTTTTTTTTTTTTATTATACTAGAAGTAAAGACTTTTCGTCATTGTTACAACAAATGTTCCGATTGCGAAGAGTTAATTTTGGATGGTTGGGAATTATTTTTTTAGTTTCACGGTGTTATTTAAAAATATCTTGGAATTTAAATCAAAATAATTGAATAAATATCTAACACATATCGTCGGTGCAATGTCGAAGTGTAAATTTTGCTATTTTTGGGTTATGTTGTATTTTAAAGTGTGTTTTTATATTCCTTTCGCAATGCCAAAAATACCTAACTGAATATGTGGCGTCACTAATTAGGGATACAAAATAGGAACATTTTCATTATGAAATTAGCTACTGCTATTACACTTTTAAGGGTGTTTGAAGATGTTCAGGTGATTCAAAGAGAGATGACTGATGGTTAAGAAACACATTTGAAGCTATACAATTACTGTGGAATTCAGATTTCGCTGCAAGTTAGGAAACCAATTGCAAAAATTTCAATTGTATTATTTATTTTTTATTTCTATTCAGTACATTCCTCACCAATTTCGACAATCAACAGAGGTCTAAAATAGGAAATTGTTTGAAAAGTTATATTTGGGGCCGAATATCCTTTATATCCAGAGGTAATATAAAGGTGTTTCGTATAATACGTAATATATATATATATATATATATATATATATATATATATATATATATACATAATTATTTACATGATTAACTGATTAGTTAGTTAGAGTGATTTGAGAGGCTTGGGGGCTTTAGTTTGGAATCTTTTAACAATAAATTTAATAATAATAATAATAATTTAAATTTGTAATAAATAGAAAAATAAATATAATCCATGTTAAACTTATAAATGTTTATTAAGTATTAATATATAAATAATCAAATAGGTTATTCTTTAATTTAATATATTTGCTTGCAACAAACTTTAATATTTATAAAATGTTTGCTTAATAGTAATTAAGAGTAGATTTGTAAACATTGGCTTATTTTTGATAGTTTAATTAGAATTTATATTTTTTACTAGCACTTAAACATGAAATTGAAGTATATATTTTAGATAGAAGACATAGGATTATTCTGGAGAAAAAAATGGTCCAAAATTCAATCAGTTATGAGCACAATAATTTTTCCATTAATCTTAACGCCACACATTATTCGCGGCTCCAAAAACTAAACCATTTTAGTTATTAGAAAACCCTAGAAAACTCTGGTATTAGAAAAGCCTAAAACCGAGTAAGGATCTAACCATTGGATTTAGGGGTTTCTAATTCCAAAAAAAGTTGATGCTTTCAAAGCAATATGGGTACAATACAAAGATGTATTTTAAAAAATGAGTTGGAGTTAGGACCTTTTAGCTTATCATGGCAGACGTAGGTTCTACTTAAATAAAATATTGATAGTGTTTTAATTCTTCTCATTTAAAATACAGTCCTTTTTCCGCAATGGATTCCGTTCGTTATTGAACTAAAATATTTGCATTGAAAAATATATCTTTAAGGTTTCCATGCAAAAGTCGACCTCTTCTATAGTAGAAATAAGTGGTTTGTTTTTATGCTATGAAGAAAGGCCGGAAGAACACACTGAAGCGTAACAAATTCGTTTAAAATTACCGGAGTGGTCAAAGATCGTCTTGTGGCCACAGTAAAACAACCAGATCTTGCAAAGGTTCAAATTATTTTTATAATTATTTATGTATTTATTTTTCATACTCTTTTATGTTCATCACAATTTCAGTCTTGGTGGAGGAGTCATGGAATGTTTATATGATAACTAAAGACCGAATTTTCGGCTTATTGCGCATTTTATTTTTTTGTGTGTAATACCTTTAAAAACGATTATCTATCCGATTCACGATCTATGGAATGATATATTAAAATTTAATATTGCACTAAATTGCACATTTTTCTCTTTTTGGATTAAATTGCACGATTTTGATTTTTCTTGCATAAAATTGCATATTTTGCACGTAGTGGGCTAAATTAAATTATTTCGATTTTAATAGCATGAAATTGAACATTAGAACCAACAGCATTGTCCGAGTAACGTACATAAAAAGGGCCCCAGATTGATAAATGCCTGCCGAATCTCATATAAGTACAAGCTCACAAGAAATCGCTATAACCAAAGTTTCAGAACGTTGTAATTTGTTCACAATTTTGTCTTCATTTTTTTTTTTATAAGCACTGTACGTCAGAAAAATTTCACAATCTTATCCTAACCCATGTACCTCATGAATTTGGAGTTGGTAGAAATATATTGAGATTAAATAAAGTTATTTTGATTAAAAATGATATCGTAAAGGTTGTTTTTCTCATGCTTTATGAACTGACATGTTCCAATCCAATTTACATATCACCTGCTGCCATACACAATATTTCCTAGTATATCTAGGATAGTAGGGTCATCCCACTTATCAATAGATAAAAGCATGGTGCCCTAGCTGTAAACAGCACCTACGGTGGGAAGCCTATAAGATTAAAAAATGTGCTACGAGCCAAGGATATTTAGCAACGTTTGAATCCTACCATGGTGCCCGGGCAGCTCCCATGCCTCTCCAGATTAATTATGGGTTGGGTGGATCTGTAGTTCTGGAGTTGTCTTCCCGGTTGCCTAAAGGATTAGGTAATCTATATATAGACAATTTTTTCACCAGCACGGACCTCTTACAAGATCATCTCATCGAATTATTGGCTGCACCGGGACTATTAGAGAAAATAGGACGAGGAAATGTCCTTTGCCATCAAACAAGGAAATGAAACGAGGCACTCACCGTTTCAAAAACACCGACTCTCTCCTCATATGTAAGTGGCATGATAACCCTATTGTTACAGTTGCTTCAAACTGCCATGTTGTCTGTCATTTTAGCAAAGCTAATAGAATAGCTACCGTCGAAAAGAAGAGGAAACTTATTCAAGCCCCTTTACCCAATATCGTAAAATATTACAATGACTACATGGGTGGAGTAGATCGTTTTGATGAGAATGAGCACTCTATGTGGATTTCAATAAAAGGAAAAAAATAGTGGTATTCTCATTAACTGTTTAGGTTAGACGCAGCTTGCCAGAACGCATGGTTCTTGAAGAAAACAGTGGAAAACAAAAATCTCACCTACAGTGAAGAAACACAATAGTTCAAATCTACTACGCAAAATTCGATGCGCAAAGGAAGTCCCGACTCTCAGTTTCCAGTGTTCCTAAAGGCTCAGGACCTTCATATGATTAAAAGTTAAAGTTTACACAGGCCGATCAAATGTGAACAAAAAAAATGTTGGCATTATAAAAAACACGCAAGAATTATGTGTGAGGGTTGCAATGTTGGGCTCAATACGCACTTTTTTTTTATTTCCACAGAATAAATAATTTATCATAAAATACTGCTCATTAAAACTAAGCTTTTTATTGTAACAAATGAATATAAAATAAAATGTTTTTTAAATGAAAAAAATGTCATTCTTAATAATGATCTGCTTGTTCAACGATTCAATGATGACTTGTTCAACCAGTGCCCAAAATCCCCTGTAGGGATGTTATTTTTCAAATTTACATATTTATGATTGAATTTATACAATAGTTAATTTAATTTGATTCGTAATAACCCAGCTTAGCAAAAAAAAATAAATAATAATTAGTTTGGTCATGGGATCTGGAGGGTTGATAAAAATCAACGAATTCTAATAAATTCTCCTCTGATAACTGTAGGAAGTTATTTTTCGAATAACAATAGTGTTGTGAATATATTACAGTTTATAATTATTCTCAAAAGCTATTTAATTTTCCTCCAGTTTAATTTTTATGCTGACCAGTCTATAATTAAATAAAAAACGGTGAAGCAGTGTGTACATACTAAAGTGCTTGTTGCAAGCATTCATACCTACATATCCATTCACATCTTAAGGGTGTCACTGACGATTCCAACCACTCAACGTCAAATGGAGCATGGGACAACTGTGAGTTTAAAATCCTTTGTGGATTTTTTGAATTAGTGGAAAGCAGCTGGAATTCTATCGGTCCTAAATTCCATCGCGCTATATAAAAATCCAATCACTCCAACCGATCATGAGTCTAGAAAAGTGATGAAGTGGAACAATCAACTGCACAGTTTTAGGCAATGCTATAATAATAATAAAAATTGTTGGTCTGTAGATAAAGTGTAGTTAAAATATACGATATTCATTGTATAAAATGTGTTTAAAAAATTTGATATAAATAACTAATAATTTTATTTAATTTTTTTACTATAGTTATGTCAGAAAATATTTATAAATATTAATTAAAAGTAAATAAACCTTTTTAGTGGATTAATAATGCCTAATAAGCATAAAATGTCCACTATTTTTGATGGTTTTTAGAGAGGGGATTAAGATAAAATTATTTAATGTTTTTGATATTGTAGAGCCACTAGTTTAGCCCCGTTAATAAGTGTTTAATTGAGCATAAATCATTATCTGTCAGTAAAAAATGGAACAATGGCGTGGTGTGATCGTCAGTGGGGCTCTTGAAATAGTCTTCACTCCAAGTAATCCTGTAATGGCCGCTTTAACGTTAACTGTGTGCTAAAATCTTATTTTATATAAAACAAATGCTATCTACGAATCGAAATAACAGTTTTAATATATTATAAGTTTATATAAACTTTGATACCCGGATAGTTATAATTTAATTTTATAGAATAATATGGGATCAGAGAGTTAATGCAGAATATGTACATTCTGCGGCAAATGAATGTGTAAAAGTGCTTAAGAGAATAACATGCCCAGTCACGTCCAACCAGCAATCCATTTCGTTCCAGGCTCTCCATTCTTACTTCATCATAAAATATGACTCAATTAGATATATCAGGAAATATATATAAGATAATAATTATAATAAAAAATTCTTTATTTATTGCGGGACAAATCCCTTTAGAGTGAAATGTGAGATTTAGTGGCATAGAGTATATTAACTACAACAAAAGAATTAACAAATAAAAATAATAAATAATAAGTCTGGCCCGAGACGGCAATCCATCAACATCGTTCCTGTACTGTTCTATCATTAATATTCTCTGTTCGTTATTTTATTTTAGTTTTTTGGACAGTTTAATCGTCTGTAATTCTCACCCATCCACGTTCTTTATATATTCACGACTGACTAAAAATCAGAGAAGAAAATTCGAGTTATATGGTGACATACCTTCTAGAGCGCCAGGTAATCCGTAAGTTTTACAGTATTAAAGGCCATCGACACTCGGTGCTATTGACAAACACCGTCAGCTTTAAGTAATATTTACTATTTATTAATCGAAATGGCACAGTGCTCGATATGAAATGGTGTGATCACCAGAGACGAGAAGAGCAATTTGTGTTCCAGTAAATGCCAGGTAATTTTTCACGATAAGTGCTGCAGTCTATATAATAAAGATATAGAAGCTTAAGGCTAAAAAAAAAAATCTTGGTTCTGTTCTGAGTGTTTTCAAGAGAAAAAGACTGGCTCATCCAGTGGAAAATCGTCTACTCCCACCTAGAGCAGCCTACAGCAAGCCAGCGAGCCGTCTCCGGAAATACTAGCGGCTGTGGATCGACTCGGCGCCCACGTGAATGAAGACATTAAAAGCCTGAAAGCTTCCCTAGAAAAGTACGGGGAACTCGGTTTTGAGTTAAACGAGAGACTTTCCAAAATAGAAAATCACCTTGAGAGGCAGGCCAAGCTTTTAAGAAGACTTCTCTTCCGAAAAAAAAGAGTGAAATCGAGCAGGCTAACTCGAAGTCAGACTAAATAAGGCGGAGCAGGGCCTGCTTTGCAGATCAGTGGAGATTCGAGGCATTCCAGCCAAAGCAGGGAGACTACCGCGGCCCTGGTGGCCAGTGTAGGAGCATGCCTCGGGATTAAGATTTGCGTGAGGGACCTAGAAATGGTCGAGGACCGAGGAAAGGCGACGAAGGGTATTGGAGCGACCAATGGAAGAAGGCATGGAATTTCTAAAGGACGAGGATCGGATGAGGAAAGATCGGCCAACAGCTGCGGTTCGATGGGGCGTTATATATAGATCAGAAAGCTGAGAACGGGTATCACGGGAATGGACAGAGGATTTGAATAGAAGGAGATCGGAGATCGGAGGTGTAGATGGACGGCGGGATTGGATAACTTGGAAGAGAAATGATGCCAAGAAGTACTTCTGACGGTAGGAAGGGTAAAACCACTTCAACTTTTCGTAAAATCGGGTGACAAAGGCGTCTCACGGGATCCCAAAGATGAAACGTATAAAGCAATTGTTCAACCTTTTTAGTAATGTGTTGTAAGTGCCTAATCGTCTTGTTAAATCCAAACCTTGAAATTTGCAAGAGCTGTCCTGCAGAACATGAATTCTAAACACTGATGTATCACAAATCAGCCATGAGAGTTCGCTAAGTGAAGTATAACGAGTCCTAAAGATATAAATTCCAAAATTTTATTTAAGTTGGATCTTTCAACTTCTGCTGTACAGCTGAGCCGGTGTTTATCCTCAACTAGTCCTTATTTATTTTTTTTAATTTTGCGGTTAGTTCAGAAGCTGTTATTCAAAATACTTTGTGGTTTAAATTTCTTTCTGACAGTTTTTCTAGTTTTAAGTGCTACTGTCCCTGCAAAACAATATGAATAGGGGTAAACAATAACAAATGATAATAGGGGTGAGTGCAGATCACTCTAGCGTTAGAAGTGCGTGTGGTGAACTTATCCCTACGATCATGCTTTGTCAAGGCAACTACGGACTAGCGCATTGACATTAAACCTCTTTTTCTCAATACTTTTATTCATTTATATTCCACATTCAAGACAGTCTCTGAAGTTTTATAATGTGAATCTCAGACAAGTATTAACTGTTTTTCTCTTATTACATCAGTTTGATTATTCTCCGAAAACGAACTATCTTTCACTTGCCCTATAACCGCTACTGCTTGAATAATGAGTTTCAGATATCTGTATGAACTTACCCCTCTAGGCAGGGGCAAGTGCGTACTAAATACTACTAAACTGAATCATCAAAATGGACGGAGTTGAAATGTGGACTTGAATTTAATATTTTAGCATAATCTTCTACGTAACATTTTTAAGATAAGAGTAAAAATACAGCTTAAAATATAAATATAAATTCGAATTTTTTAAAATCTAGGACGCAAATATACCAAATTACCTTATATACTATTTTTTAAAAATTAACAGATAGAAATAAAACAATTTTGATCAAATGATTTTATTTTATTTTTTGCTCCGAATTTCCGATTTACCGTCGGACCCACATCGTAAATTTCGACCTTCACACTCTGGCTAAAAGTGATTACATCTAATTAGCCTCCGCCGCTCTGAAGTGATATTGGAACCCCGTCTTATCCGCAAGGGGTGTGCTGGGATTAATTTATCCCTGTAGTATTTTTAGGTAGCTTCTTGGCCCATATTATTAAACCATTGCCTCTGATTCTACAAAAATCTTCATAAGTGATATACTCCTTTTCCAAAATCCAGAAAAGGTGGATTCATCCCTTAAGAATTTTTAGTAATGCAATTGCAAACATTTGTCTTTCGGAAATGGTGATGTTTCCTATGCTTTTATATTTTATCTAATCACAAAAATAGTCCTCAGGAAGATAACTGATTTTAATTTTTTTTTTTCAGGAAATGAAAGCAATGCTTTACATGGGGTTGGAGGGAGCTCCTTCCGCCGAGACAGGAGACACAGATCCAGAGGAAGTCACCAGGCACTTCAAAAACTTCGATGAAAAATTCTTTCTTTATTGTGATAATGAACTTAAAAAAATAAACACTTTTTATTCAGGTCAGTAATGTTTTTTCAAACATATAAAATAAATTGTGTTTGTATAAATACATAAAAGAACTAAGCAGTAGCAGGATATGTTTGTGGATTAATCGCTATGATTAAAACACTAGAAGAGAGGAGAATGACTGATATATTTAATAATAAAAGTTTCCAAGTAGTGGAGTAAATAACGCCAATGCAAGGGATGGGACATATTGGGGCGCAAAGCCTGTGTGGAATGCAGTAATTAATTGCAAATTAACGGATATACTAGAAAAAAATTGGTTTAAAAGAATTACTTATTTATTTATGGTTAGTGTAATTATGATCTGTTTAGTATTTTTAGGAATGAGTTTGAAATATGTTGGGAGCTAATGATGAAGTTGGTATTATATATGAAGGAGAAGGAGGGGAAGAACATTTCTTGCATTGCGGTCATCTTTAGTTACGCCAATGTCTCTAAAGCCTAGTTCACAGGGCCGGGGTTCTAGGATTTTTTCCAGAGAGGGCAAGCTTAATTTTGCCGTCCCTTCTTTCATCCTCTCTCTCCAATAAAAAATTCAACTTTTTATAATTGTATTTTAGGCAATATATTTCGAAATAAATATATCATAACATTTACACATTTTATTGACAGGTCTAAAACAATTAAACAAACGAAAATACAAAAAAAAAAAAATAGAATATTAAAATCATGAACATGTACAAATCATGAAACATAAAATCATGAACATGTACAAATATAATAACATTAAAATTTAATTTCCCAATCTTTTTTTTTTCAGCAACTCTATGATCTCAGAGGTTAAGGAAGCACCTCGGTTGCGCTCTAGAGAGATCATACTCAGACTTTTGTTGAGCAATTTAGACGAGGCACGTTTTGTGGCTAAGTCTTGACAACCTAACTCCCAAAAGAAGCAAGGAGTCGTAATACACTTAAAGATTAGTAATTTAAGAATGCAATGCCTACCTCAACTAGTACGTTTCAAAGTGACGAATATGAAAACCGCATTTTGTCACATTCGATAGTTTGACATGGTAGCGATGATATTACCACTATTTCCTATATTTATTTTTTAAAATTATTTTATATTAGTGAATCCTCAACATTTCGTGTAAAAAGGTATTTTGAAAATTATGTGTTAGTAGAATAGAACAGTTTAACAATCAATGAATAACAATAACAAAACTCTGTACCTATTAATTTTATGGAATGGAACTGGGCCAAATCAGGCACTTTCGGTTGTTTTTTATTTCATTTTGTTTCTGTACGATCTCGATTACTGTTACAGCTTATATACACCAGCTCTATGTTTTGTTATTTGAGTGGTGTCCAAATTCATAAATGATAGTTGACTTGAAGATCAAGGCAGCCAAATAGGCAGATAGGTATGTAGAAAATATTAACAATGAAGAACTTTTTTTTTTGAAATTGTAAATTTCTTGCACCATACGCTGGCAATTGAGAGGCTTGGAAGATGCCATTGTATCATCCACATTAAGTTTAATTTAAAAAAATAAACTGGAAGAGAGATATCTTAACCTTAGTACAGCCTTAAGAATATTCCTTGCCATCCCAGTTTCTGTTTCTTATAGGGAAAGGAGTTTCAGCAAGCTGGAATTGATTAAAAGTTGTTTGAGGGGCACGATTGCTCAACAAAAGTCAACAAATCTGAGTATAATCTCCATGGAGCGCAAACGAGCTGCTACCACAAATTATGTTGAGGTCGTAAACATTTTTGCTGCGAAAAAAGATAGGAAAGTGAAATTTCAATGTTATTATTTGCAAATGTTCATCATTTTAATGTTCTATTTTTTTGTACTTTTATTTGTTTGATTGTTTTTTTGTTTGTTTAGACATTAATTAAGTCAATTAATGTGTTAATTTTATAATATGATACTTATTTGAAAATATGTTACCTAAAATACAATTATGAAAAGTTTAAAGTTTTTATCGAGTAGAGGGAATGAAAGAAGGAGCGGCAAAATTTCATATCCCTTGGTAGGTACTACCATGTTGAACCGCACTTTGTTTTTGAATTAGATACCAGTGCTAGAAATACTAATGGTAATTACCATACTTATGTATTAGTCATACACTATCAATTCCCAACTTGCGCTCCTCCAACCACTAAATCTGCAAAATTCAACTTTATCAAAAAAGTCAAACTGGTGCCTGCCTCTGACTTGGTACTGGTGCTAGTGTAATGCCTGAATGTAAATACCAGTAATTATTATTACAGAAACCTAGCTCTATGCAATATTGGAAGTAATCGCCCTCCATTAATTCCTTGCGTCTAATTTTGTTTTGCAGGTGTAGATGAGCCTCAACCAGACTCTTCAAAAAGAATGAAGGGTTTCTGATATTGACAACGGAGGCGATAAAAGTTGAATGATCTCACTGGTACGAAATATATTTAATGGGCAGCAGATACTAATTCCTTGTATTAAAGTAGGTGCTGGTAATATGGTACCCCTTTTTTAAATATGTAGTGTTTTTTAAATATTAAAAAAAAGAAGTTTTTTTTCTTTGATCAGTTGCTTAACGGTGGGGGCGCCGCGAAAATGGACGTCAAAAACCAAAAGAGACAAAATCGGAAATTACTGTGATTTATCGGGCAAACTATCTTTCTCTTGCAAAAATTGATTATTTATGATATTGTAGAGGTGTAATGACTATATATAATGAAAATTAATATACATATAATATAGTCATTGCATAGGTACGCCATATAGTCATTATATAATTAATCAATGAGCCTGTGATCTTGCTACTGAAAACAGCTATTGATGAAGTCCTTATTATAGAAAAAGTAGGTACAATTATAGTTTTAGTAGGTAGTTATCGATCTCCTAAACTTGAAAATCTTAACGTCTTGGCTGGTCATTCACATCTGGAAAATAAGTAAAGACACAAGGAATTAGTATCTGCTGCCCATTAAATATATTTCATACCAGTGAGATCATTCAACTTTTATCGCCTCCGTTATCAATATCAGAAACCCTTCATTCTTTTTGAAGAGTCTGGTTGAGGCTGATCTACACCTGCAAAACAAAATTAGACGCAAGGAATTAATGGAGAGCGATTACTTCCAATATTGAATAGAGCTAGGTTTCTGTAATAATAATTACTGGTATTTACCTTCAGGCATTACTTCGCCCTCATCCTCCGTTACAACGGGCCTGCAGCTCAACTTCATCTTCATCCACCACTGCGATGTTGTTGAAGGTTTCCTCACAGTTAAGCTGGAGGAGCAGAGCCTTGCCTTTCTACACCCACAATTCCGTTGGCAGTACTTTGTGCACTTTCAGGACACCAGCTGCAATAATGAAGAGGAATCAGAGGGTAGGAGCGTGGCAATAGGCTCAAGATCTGATTTCGTGTGCTTCCATCTTTAGGGTCTTTTCTTACATCTAGACATTGCTGGACCTGGGAGAATTCTGACGAGCTGCAGCTACAGATGGTGGTAAAGCAGCTAATTAGAACTGAACCTGAAGGCTGCCTTACTGTAGGAAATTTACCTGAGGTAATCGAGCGTAGGAACATTTTTCCCACTGTTGCCGTTCAGGGATAAAAGGAAACGTTACCTAGCAGCAGCTATTGTTTCTTGGGAGATGTTTGTGTCTGTAAAGACTTGTAAAATGCTGTTGACACTGAGATTGTTGGTGAGTGATTTAAAAAAAATTAGATTTGTCTTGTTTGAAAATGGCCGAAGTTGTATCATAACTGCTTATTGCGTGCAAGAAGAGGACGTGCTCTTTTGCCCAATATCCTAAATACTCATATATCTATGTAATATAGTCATTACACCATCTGTAATATCATAAATAATCAATTTTTTCATGAGAAAGATAGTTTTCCCGTCAAGTCGCCGTAATTCCCGATTTTGTCTTTTTGTTTTTTGATGCTCATAATCTCGGCGTTCCCCCAGCTAAACGGCTGATCGGAGAAAACAATTTCAATAACATAAAATGTACAAAAATTTGTCCTCTTTAATTCCATATAGGGATGTGGTAATGTTTACGTAAAACACATAGTTTCTTTTTTATTCAAGAAAAAACGGAGAAACATCTATTTTATTTTTTTTTTTTAAAATCAAATTTTTTTTGGCAAACCACAGGTTCTTGTTCAGCATCTCAAAATACTATACAGTACCAAACATCTGATCTGCACCAAAACTTTCTTTTTTGGGCCCTTTTTTTGACACAAGATACAAATGTCTCGTGTTCATACCTTCGGAGTTATTATGTAACACTTAGGTGCACCATACCGTAACAAAGTGCTCTATGTTGTATTAATTTGTGTGCTAATAATTTAACGATGATATTAGCCTTTCAAAAAGCTAAAGAGAAACGGTACTGCTGAAAAAATTCATTTTGGAAAGGCATAGTCCACGCCATTAATCTTCTAGAAATATTAAAATTAGAAGATACAAATGACCTTAGACTGCCATATTATTAAACATTATATAGTATGTCATATTATTATTGTTATCATTCTATTATAAGATAATAACATTAATTCGAGAATGCCAGATTATTAAACATTATCTAGAATGTTATAATTATTAGTGACACCACTTTATTATATAATGATAAAATTAATCCTAGGATGCCAACACTCTTGTGTGTGACATGCAGCCATACAAACTGCGATATGTAGCCATATAAGCGTCCTATAGATTTGTCGCTAGGTGTGTACGAGACTTTAAGCATTGTTAAGAATTTAAAAATAATGTAGCTCAAAAGGAAACTTTCAAACTAATTTTTGTAATATAATTTATGTTTCTTATTCATTAGAAATGTGGTGTAATTAGATTACAAGAACAATGAACTAATACAGATGAAACTTCTATTTGTAACCAAATTTTCAAAATTACATTGTTAAAAAACAAATACCAACAAAAACTTGTATTAACAACAAAGAAATTAAACACAAAGATCTCATCATATTTTTTAAAAGTTAATAATGTCAATAAAAGTTATTGTAAATTTTTATATTTATTTTCAATTAAAAAAAAGCTTGTATCATTTCGTCTACGTTCCTTGAACTTAGACTTCCACCAAGCCTAGTCACTTCCAGTCAGGCAGGGAAAGTCTCGAGAAAAGTCTTGATCAACAGTCCTTTCTGCGATATATATATATATATATATATATATATATATATATATATATATATATATATATATATATATATATATATATATATATATTAAATTTGATTCCCTTCAACTGGAACCCCTAATATATGATCATTTATTTAAATTAAAAATACTCCATCCAACAGTTTATTACATGCATATGGTTTATCAGTAAGCAGTGATAGTACATAGTTTTAAACAGTGGTGGCAAGGAAATTCCTATACGCAAGGAAATATCATTTCCACATGATATTATCAATAACATTCGATATAGTGAGTGAGTCCTTTTTTCTTTTATTTCTTCTTTATATTTGTACAATATATATATATATATATATATATATATATATATATATATATATATATATATATATATATATGTGTGTGTGTGTGTGTGTGTGTGTGTGTGCACTTAAGCTTAATGCCAGTAGCCATATCGCAGCTAAAGAAACAATATACAAAAATACTTGCATGGAACTGTGCGCTTTATAGTGCCAACGGGGTGGTGTTTGGCTGTTGTGCATAGGAAACTACACGCGAGGCCACTGGGAGCAAGTGCACAGTCGATCTCACAGTGCCAAACCTTGCTTATTGATGAAAGGTGTTTTTTGTTTTTGTTTTTAAACCAAGTGCTGGAATTAAAATCCGTGCACTTTATTCTTGTATGTGATAAAGTATATAATTAGATTGTTATGCTAGCAAAACTGGAATCATTTTTAAATATAATAAATTGATCAAGTTTGAATTGTAACAATGTATGTTACAGTAAGAAAAAAAAATTTCTTGTAGGATTTTAACAATTTTTTAAACTAATATTCTTTTTATACACGTTAGCTTCCTTTTACACAATTTTAAAACAAAGGCTAATCACTTTCTGGAACAACGCTCCACTAATTTTATCTGCGAGTGGTGTTTTTAAATTTAATTAATTAAATTAATTAACACAGTTTTTGAATCAGATTGGAACACAAAAAAACATTGAAAACAATTATAATGGGCACCTAACATTATAAATTCAATCCAGAAATATGATCGAAAAACGAGATCTGAGATTAATTTTGGGATTTTTTCATTTTTTTTTATATGCGTCGGATTTTGCGTTCAAGAAGTGCCTAACATTTCGAATTGGATCAAATATTCATCTAGAAATTTGATTATATATTTCTCGTGGTAAGCTCAGCAGTACGCGAAAAGCTTACCTCTGTACATTAGATACGTAGAATCCAAATATATATTTTTTAAAAATCCGTTCGTCCGCCATATGCTGTCCTCGACTTATCTCTGAGACTACTGGGCTGTATTTCTTGAGATTTGGCAGCAAAATGACAGGTCAGCTTAGGATCGTCCGCTGACTCGAAATTATCATCCGTCATTTCGTTCCAAAATAGCGGTCGATTAGAGAGTTTATAAGCCTATAACTTGGTTTTTTATTTAGATCCGATAGATGAGGAACGTATAATATTTTGGAATCAGGTTACTAAGGCATTAAAAAAATTATTTATACTTTTCGAAAAAATATGTATTATATACATTATGTTCGAGAATCAGGACTTCTACCATTTATTTTTTATATTATAATTAAACCAGATCTAGAAGTAAAAGCTTCCTATTCTTAATTTTAAATAGGTTTCAATAAATAGTATGTATAAAATATAAAATAAATTATTTAATATATTGTTTGAGTTTTTCAGTTTATAATAAGGTAATTTGGGATAAGTGCAATGCCTCGTTAAATCCAAACTCTGAACTTGTAAGAATTGTCCTTTTGGGAATATGAAGTCTAAACACTGATTTATCATAAATCAGCCTCGAGAGTTCACTTAACGAATTGTAAAGATATTAATTCCAACCTGTTGATGAAGTTGGATCTTTCAACTACTGCTGTATAGAATATTTTATTTGCGTATTAAACGTATGCATTTTATGCGTAAACATATAAGTCTGGACATGTATGAAAGGTAATTAAATTATCTAAAAAACAAAAAAGAATCATCAAAACCGAACCAGTAATAGCAAAGATAAAGCGCATCGGACTAACCGGAAGTGGTAATTATATCATGGATTTTACAATTTTCTCGTAAATGGCTCAGACGATTTTGATGAAACTCGCCCAATATCTTCTTCTTAAAGCTCTTTAACTTTTCATGTATGTAGTATATCAAGGAGAAAATGTTATAGCGAAAAGAAAATTTTATTTGCCCGTAACTCAAAAAGTTAGCATTTTATTGTAAATCTTATATTAAATCATATGATAGGCAATTAAATTCCCTAAAAAATAAAAATACAATTATTTAATTCGGGTCTGTATTAGAAAAAATACAGCGTATGTCATAAGGTCTGCTAGACCTTAGAGTGAAAACCGAGCGCTTCCGGAAGGAGACGAATGCGACCGAACCTCCTCCCACCAAGCCGCCAAAATGTTGTTAATAAAACGCTCTGTAATAATTTATTGTAATAACATAAATGTAAAAATTAACTTTATTATTTCTACTTTTATATTATTTAATGGAAACAAAATGATTCCGTGGAAACTAAATGGAATTTTCATGAACTGAAATGAAACTTTTAAAATATATTTTCAGCTTCACAAGCCAAAAAATATTTAGTGTACAGAATTGTAGTACTAAAGTTATTAAAAAACTAATTTATTATACCATTGTGAGAAAAGACCTGAAGAGTGTATTCTGCTGAGTTTATTTCGAGTAATGTTTATGTGAATAATTTAAAATAATTTTAAATATTAATAATATAGGTTGGCAAGGGAAAGTTGTTTGATGCGTGCACCGCACCAGATTTTTTTTTCATTTTTTGCGGTAATTGAAACCTTCAGAAGCTGTTCCATAAAATATTTTGTGATTAATATTTCTCCTTGACAGTTTTACATTTTTAAGACCTATTCCGCAGTTGCCCTGGCAAAACACGATAGTAGGGGTAAGTGTAGATCATTGTTTTAGTACAAGTGCGTGTGGTGTACACTTCTATCATGTTAAATCGCGGCAGCTGGGGAATAATGCATTGAAATAAAAGTTCTTTTTTTCGATACATTTATTCAATTATGTTCCACATCTCGCTTTCATGACTCACTCAGAATTGTTAAATGTGATTCTCAGACAAATTTTAACTTTTTTGGATGATTAAATCTGAATAATAATGCTCTGGCAACGAACTATTTTGCACTTTCCTCACAACCACTACTGCTTGAATTATGAGTCTTCCAGATACTTGGTATGCACCCTTAATGCAGAGGCAAGCCTGTACTAGATACTACCAAATTGAATTATCAGTCTCATGTAAATGGGCCTGAATGTAACATTTAAACATAATCGTTTAAGGGACATTTTTAAAATAAGTGGAAACATCTAGCTTCAAAAATAAAGATTTTACAATCATGTTAATTCGAACTTTTTTAAATCTAGTGCGCACTAACCCTACATTACCTTACATAATATTGCATTAAATAGTTTATTTTATTGTATAGGATTTCATTTGAATCCTGAGCAGTTTAATATTTCCAGAAAAGTTGGCAGAAGCAACTCGGAAGTTCGCTAATCTCAGGAGTGAGCTGTCAACGTCAAAAGAAAACTCTGGATTAAAAGGCAAGCGATCAGGAATCACACAAAAACCAAAAAATCTGACAGCAAGGAAAATGCAAGAACTAAAACTGGCTTTCAGTGAATTTTATTTAAGTTTAGTACTTTTGCAAAATTATCAAAACCTCAACTTCACTGGCTTTAGAAAGATTCTTAAAAAACATGATAAAGTAAGTAAATAAATTAGAATAAATTTTACAAATATACAGTTCAATGTCTTTTCTTTCTCTCCCTTAATTAGTACCCGTAGTTTATGATAACTAACTGAAGCTATCAGAATGACATTGAGAGTAAGATAATAAACTTTACCAAACTAACACAATATTCAGTTAAAATTTTTTTAACTGTGATTGTTAGTGTAATTGTATGTTTATAATAACAATGATGCACTAGACAAAATTTGAAAACCTAATAGTACTTCTGTTGATATCTGGATGCATTGACAACCAATTTTCAAATACTGACAAGGAGAGTGCACGATGTGTCCATCGCCGATTTTGATCAAATTTTTTTTTTGTAATTCTACATTGTAAAAAGTCGACCCGTATCCTACCGTTTTATCCAATGGGCCTAGGAGCTGAAAACAAAATAAAAAATGCTGAAAATGCTTAATTTTATATATCGTGTTTGAAAAATGATATTGACGTGGTGTTTCTAGCTAAACAGTAGTTTTTTAACGTATATAAGACTAGAAAAATAAAAGCATTAAAAAGAATGAATTTTTGGCCAACAAAATTTAAAAAAGTGAATAATTTACTGGGTAAACTAGCCTTATAGATTTTTTTCACACAAAAAATTATTGGATTCAGCATATTAAATAGCACTAAATGTTGAAAAATCATCGAAAACAAAAAATTTGTTTTTTTCAGTTCCAGGTGTGCTCAAAATTACGTTTGGGGTTGAAGCTCTGTACCTTATCTTCAGTTTTTCCAATATCGACGTTCTTGGACTCTTTAAAAAACGATGAGTGTCTTCTTTCCAGACTTAAAAAACTATTGCATTTTCTTAGAAGGTCTGTGTAAAAAGAGGTGACTACCATATAGAAACAAAATTGAAGTTTTTTTGCATATAACTTTGGAACATTACAGTTAAAGCAAATCGCGTAGTTTAAGAACCTTTACTGATGTCCCAAATTTGGTTTGAATTGTTCAAAAAGTTCTTGATTTATGAGCGATTATTTAAATCTTGAAAAAAATTTGAAGGGTAGATCCTATATATGTGTGTATATATATATATATATATATATATATATATATATATATATATATATATATATATATTTATACACTTTCTTTTTCTATCATGTTGTACCGCGGCAGCTGGGGACTAATGTATTGAAATAAAACTTCTTTTTTCAATACATTTATTCAATTATGCTCTATATTCCACTTTCATGACTGTCAGTGAAGATTGTAAAATGTTTTACATTTTATAATCTGAGATACTGACAGACATGAAAGTGGAATGTATCATATGTAAAATATATATCTATTAACAACAAGTAGATTTTGGAAACCCAAATTTGTAAAGTTATCATATGAAAATCATGAAAAGTTATGATCACTAATTGGTTCTTTAATTTGACTTTAGCTGTTCAATGTGGATGATGGAAGACATTATCGAGAGCAGCAAGTTGAAAGTTCTCATTTTTACACAAACACAGATATAATTCGATTAATATCAGAAGTTGAAAATACAGTTACTCAGGAGCTCGAGTTTGGAGACAGGCAAAAAGCTATGAAAAGATTAAGAGTACCCCCACTTGGAGAAAAGCAAACACCTTGGACAACATTTAAAGTTGGATTATATTCTGGATCCTTTATTGTTCTCTTTTGCACTGTTGTTGTCTCAGGTAAAATAAATAGACATTAAACAAAATAAATCTTTAAAATTTCTTCTTTTTTTTTTAAACCATTAGAATTATTGAAGAAATTATTAAAAATACTATAAATTTAATTTAGGCGTTTAAAATTCCACTATAAGCTAAAATTCCATTTATTAAATACATAAAGCGTTGCTACTTGTTATTTATGAATTGTTGACAAATTTGTTTATTCACAAAATATCATAACTTTTTTCTTTTATAATTTAGCACAATGATACATGAAATTTAAAATGAAAAGAATAATTAATTGTTACTCTTATATATTAGAAATTTAGACATGACTCTTGGACTTAGCACATGTGTCTTTGGGTATTGGAAAAATATAAAATTTAAATCCTTGACTGCTACATAAAAATAACTGGAGGATTGTTTTAATTTATAAAAATGTATGGCTCACCACTAAAAACTTGAGGTGTTCCTAAAAGATCAATAATGTCTATAGTGATTGAAGAAACCAATTGACGATGTAGGAAGTGATTGGACATTGGTTGAAATTTTGATTGACAGAGTCGATTCATCATCTTTAGATATAATTTATTTCTTCAGATTCCAGAGGTCAAGACTAGAAAGCCCAATTTATTAAAGATTTAAAACTGGAAAATGAAACACTCAAGCTCTCTGACAAATACTGATTAAATAAGTAAAGACATTCTATTCACTTAAATCATGACTACATGCTGGCCATCTTAATCTCTGTATTTCTTTATCATTGATATTGTATTAACATAGTTTGCAATGTTTTGTTGTGCATTATCATGCATACAAATATATAATTCTCTAATAAATGGTGCAAATAAATAACATATTGCTTAAAAATTTCTCTTACTTTAAATTATCAGTATTTAAGGAAGGATATTGAAAATAAGGAGCTCTGTATTTCCTTCAAGAGATATTTTGTCCCACTCAGTCCCAGAACTACCTCTTTCTACCTGACACATATAATTTATGAAGTGACCCAACTGAAAAGATTGCAATCGTCCATTTGTTTTCATTCCATGTTAAGTGCTCAAGAGCAAACTCAGGACAGGCTTTTCCATGCTATTAATTAATTTTATCTGAGATGCCTACAATCATGCCTTATATGGACACCTAACTTAGCTGAATCAGTAGAAAATAAATATGATTAAAATAAAAAAGAGGAAAAGATTTGAATCTGTTAAAGCTACTCTAAAACATCCATTCAAAGATAAAATGATAAATCAAGAAGGATGGAATGGCGGGGAGATCAAAATTAAAATATTGCTATTTTATTGGAAGCAAGAGTCAAAGGCAATCATTTTATCAACTGGTTTAATTTTTAATATTCATACTAAATTCTTGATATTTTTGCATTGATTATTTTATATATTTGATAAAATAGCAAACAAAAAATTTATTTGGAATTGGTCAATTTAGTTTTTATTAAAATTACAGTGGAGAATCAATTTTCCAAGTTCATATAATCTATTTGAGCATATTATTCATAACCTTAAATCACTGATAATGCTATTTTTTCCAAACTTCTTTAGAACAATATTATTAGGGATATCATTTTCAAGTCTTATATAAAAACAATGAAATCTAATATTCTTTTCTTTAATTGATGGACTATGGACAGTAGTAGGTTTTGTATCATTTTTGTACCCAATTTGTTTAAAAAAAATTTTATCAATCAATAAACATGGAGGAGGGTTTAATGCTTCTGTTTGTCATTTTAAATAATAAATAAATGAAATAACAAATATTTATCCAATCTAACAGTGAATCAGATTTATAATGCAAATGAAAAGAAAATATTAGGTATAAAGCTGAAGCACAAAAACACTTGGCTACAAAGTTTCAAGTTCCATTTTCTGCCATCCTTAGTAATTTATACAGCACTCAAACTCAACAAAAGAACTGCAACATAAAATCAAGATTCCTTCAATTAAAATTATAATTAGTTGACAGCCGCATGATGCTATAGCAGGATCAATCTAATTAGGGATTGATACATTATCAATATAATAAAATATAAATATATAATTCAGATATCAATCCCTAATAAAATTATAATTATCCAACACTTCTTCTAGTCTGGATTTTTTTTTTTTTTTTTTTTTTTTTTTTTCTTTTTTTAGCCAAGATCGAAATATGCCCCAATTTATAATCCATATCTACCCTAATGGGTCATTAAAGTTTATTAAATTATTATATTTCTTTTTTAGATGATATATAATGAAATATTTATGTTTAATCCATCAATATATTTATTATTTTATTTATATAAGTCTAACATATATTTTATTTTTGTTTTATAGCTATTTTCCACGATATCGAAAATGAGAACCTGAAAACAGCATTTAAACTATATCGTGGGCCACTTCTTATAATAGAATTTCTATTTTTGATTGGTGTCAATGTGTATGGGTGGAGATCATCAGGAGTAAACCATGTTCTTATATTTGAGCTCGATCCAAGAAACCACCTTTCTGAGCAGGATTTGATGGAAGTTGCTGCAGTTCTTGGGGTTGCTTGGACCCTTAGCCTCCTTTCTTTCCTGTATAGTTCATCCCTTAGTATACCACCTTACTTAAATCCTTTATCCCTAGTGATATTAATGCTCCTGACGCTATGCAGCCCCTTGAAAACATTCAGGCACGAAGCTCGCTTCTGGACATTAAGGGTTACAGTGAGTATTATGTTAATAAATTTTATTCCTGAATGCTCAATCATAATGTACAAATCACCTCCAGAAAGTAAGAATACTGTTGCCCTCTTGTGCTGTGAGAATTTTTTTTTTTCCAAGGCTGATAAGACTGATAATGGAGGTTCTTCTGGACACAATGAGCACTGGCTGATCTTGTTAGTACAAAAACTGTCCTTTTAGTGTGAAATATATCGATAGGAAATCCCTCCAAGTGCGAGGTGTGAGTTGTATTCAATCAGATTCTTTTTCATGGAAGGAAAAATGCTGACTAAAATTTTTTCAAGGATCAAAACTGTTTATGGCGAAGGTGTTATGAATGGAATTCTTTAAGTAGTGTAGCGAGTTTAATGAAGGCAGAATGAATGTTCATGGCAATCAGAGGAGTGAAAAGTGATAATTTTGATAGAGTTTATTCCTCAACGGGAGACAATTGGTTAATACAACACGGTACTGTGAGACTCTAAAAAAGCAATTCAAAACAAATGAAGTGAATGTTGACAAAGGGAGTGTGCTTTGTGCATGACAACACCCACCTAAATATGGCAAATACCACCAAGGAGCTTTTGGACTCATTCAGTAGGAAAATTTTGAACACCCCTATACACCCCTGATTTGGTGCCTTCAGACATTCATACCATCTTCTCCCTGAAGACTCACATGGTGGAAAAATTTGTTCAACCTATAAGGAGGTGAAACAAGAGGTCCAGAACTGGAAAATGGCTGAAGAATTCTTAGAAGAGAGCATCAAACTAGCTAACAGGATGGCGACTACGTGGAGTAATGAGTGACATATGTATCAACAAAATCCAATCATTTTTTTTTTTACATATATAATTTAAATAAGAAATAATAGAATAATCGAGTACTCTTACTTTCTGGACATATCTTGTAGGCAGATAAGCAGAGAACAGTAGTATTTAAGTACTTTTCATGTGTTAATAATTAATAATTATTAATTTACTAAAAAAATAGGTCCAAATATACTCCCTGAGACATGGTGGCCAAACTGTGGCGCTTTGGGCGATAATAAGTGGCCCATTGCATCTTTGCATCTCATCATTTTTATATTATGGACATTGACCATAGAGTCGAATCTATACTCTTCGTATGTCTATAAGTATAATTCTGTTAAAAAGGTTATTAAATATGTGCCAGGACCAAGAATCCTTGCAAGCAGAGAGAACAGACAAATCCATGTGCCAAGCTAATCTCGCTCTCAATACTAACTATTGTGGTTCAGAGTTATTTTTACCAAATGAGACCCACTGGCATCTATAATACAATCAGGAATCAATCGCCTTTGTGTACAAGAGATTATTAGTGATTATTGTAGATAGGTGCTTTAAATAACTGACATAAATTAATTAACTTAAATGCGTTATTAAGTTATTCCTTTTCCTATCCTTATCTCTATTTTACAATCCATACCCACGAAGTTAAGAATATATAAAAAGTGCTCAAGTTATATGGCACATTTGAACTCATCTGTGAAAAAATTGGTGCATGCTATGCAAAATGTTGGCCACCCTAAGAGAGCAAATGTATTGATCGAGAACAGCAACTGAAGTGTAAAGTACATATAATCAAGCATTTTCTGGGCTTGTTAGGTGGATTTCTTCTTGATCATAGAAACCATTCAGGGTGAATAGGTCATAGTTACATGAATAATTTTTTTAATTCGATTAAAATAAATTAATATTTACATACTTCACTAAATAAATAGAATTATTCTAATATAATTTATGAATTGTTTGATAATACAATATTTTATAAATTTTTCTTTCATTATGAGGTGAAAATTTATGTTTAATTAGTTGCGTTAATCCAAGATTTTTTAATAGATTACACAACCTTGATATCTCTATTAGGCAATAGATACATACTGTTTAAAAAGAAATCCGGTTCACTTCTAAAGAAAAGCGATTCATTTATATCTTTTACCTTTACTGGGTACAGGTCAAGTAGTTCATTGCTGTAGGCACCTTAACTCTTCAATTGCTTTATCTTTCTTTAGGTCGATTATTAACACAATAATTTGTTTTCAAAAATGTTTACATATTCTTTTTCTCTTAAAGCAAATGACCAATTTACAATCCAATAAAGAGTTCTATAGATGGAAAAATTGAGTAATTTAATTATACATTAAAAAAAAAAAACATGCCTTTTCTGTTCATGTGCTTTCATTTCTTCTTGAATTTCGTTTTTCTTGAATATTCTAAATCGCACTTACTTTTTAACTTAGCCACATATTCAGAATTGTTTCCCTTTACATCTATTTCACTTAGGTTGTCATTAGCTTTACTATTAGCCATGTATTTAATTTGATCCAACGTACTTTGAGATATAATTTGTTATCAGCATATATTAGTACTGCATTTTATTTATTAACTCTTTAGCTATATACTTTTGAGGGAACGAGCCTGGCAAGTGGGACTTTCTGCCAACTCCTGACGGCTACCTTTAGGTCGCTACTGCGTACTAACCAGAGTGGGAGTGTCAAGATTCATTTCTCAGGACCACCACAAAATAAATATTAACTGACCCCGGTGGGAATCAAACCTACATCATTCAAGACCGGGCACTCTGGGACCCTCACCCCAACACGCTTGGCCATCACGGCCTCACAACTTTATCTAACACTACGAAATCATCAATTTTCCCAACCTCAGGTATTTTTCTAACTAGAGTAAAAGATTTTCCAGGAAGTGGGAATCATTGAATAACAGAAGCCTCAAATGCTTTAGAGTAAAATTTAATAATTTTAACTAAAAAAAAAAATCCAGAGTATAACCAATAATCGCTTTGCCCTTTGTACCAAATATTGTAATGTCCATTAGTCAATAAACCCACCTCCCCTCTTGTAGAGCCAAGATATCTTAAGATGCATCCGTTATCAATTATTATCTTTATCAACGATTTAAATTTTTTTTTTAAAGAATTCATATTATAGGGGATTAGTTTTTAACCAGTTGTTATTGTAACATAAACCAACATTTTGATGTAAAGAAAATAAATAACAAAACAATAGTAACCTTTAATTAAAATATTCATTGTTCTAGTGGAAGTGTTTTGCCGCTCCATTCTACCGTGTTGGATTTGCTGATTTCTGGCTGGCTGATCAATTCAACAGTTTAGTTACTGTCTTCTTAGACATACATTTTCTCATTTGCTTCTACGTAACTGATGGTGACTGGTTGAACACTGGAGGCAAGATTTGACATGTATATTTATTGTTAGAATAAAAACAACTCAAGCAGGTAAATATAATGAATTGTTCATTAATTTTATTTTCAGGTGACACTAATTGTAATAGTACTATAGCACTGATTACTAAAGCCGTTGTGAACTGTATTCCGGCATGGATACGTTTCGCTCAGTGTATCAGACGTTACAGAGATTCCAAAGAAGCATTTCCTCATTTAGTGAATGCAGGAAAATATTCTACTACGTTTTTTGTTGTTATATTCAACACCCTAAAGACTTATTTCAAAGGTAAAACACTTTAAAGTTCAAGTTATTTTAATGTTAAGTACCAGTGAATTAAATATGCCAAGAAAATTCTGTCCAATGCATCCAACAGAGTTTACAGTTATTGTAATCACATTAAGATATACTTTGTCTAAGAGCAGCAGATACATTTTCCGTGATGTTAATAGGCCAGTTAATCTAGACCTTTCAGGCACCGCAGTTGGAAGTAAGTGTTGGAAAGCTGGAAATGGTTTTAATCTGTTTATTAGATGCCAGATAATAGTTTTCCTAAGTTTTCCCCGTTCTAAGTGGTGAGCCTAGGAGGGTGGGGGAAACCCCAAATTTTTTGACTTTTTTCAGTTTTTGGCCTTTAAACATTTAAAAAACACACCGTAGAGAAAATTGTATTCTATTATCAATTAAAGAGCATTAAATTCTGCATAAAATTAGTACCTCAAACTTAGATTTGGTTTGACAGAAGAATCAAAATTGAAAATTGAAAAACATTGTGACCCCAGTTGAGACCAGAAAGGGATCTCAGAGGAAAATTTTGGAGAAGTTCTGAAAATTTGTTCATTTATGATTTTCAGAGTACTGATTACGAATTTTAACTTTTTTACCTCGAATTTCTCTTGAAAGTATAAAAAAAAAAAAAATAATATATTTTGTTTTTTGTATTTTTTTTAAGCTCATACCTGAAAATCATGCATTATTCATTTCCTTTTTTTTATTATAAAATTAATTTAATAAAAATCAATTTAATTCAAACACCAAAAGCAACTTACAGTTTACAATTACCAAACAGTTAAAAAAAAAAAAGTAATCAAAACATTAATTTCAGATGATTATCTTGATGATTATGAAAACCCTTATCTTTATTTATGGTTTGGAGCTAATGTGGTAAGTTCAATATATGCCTATACATGGGATATCAAGATGGATTGGGGCCTTTTTGATTCAGCATCAGGAGAAAATAAATTTCTCAGAGAAGAAATAGTTTATTCCAGCAAGGTAAAAGGTGTTTAATACTTCTTTTTTTATTCATAATGATGCAATCATTCACACTCTTAAGAATAGAGCAACCTGCTGTTCTACTTTGTATATATTTTTGTAGTCTTTGATACTGGAATAGGAAAAATCAAATTAATTACCTACTTAAGTTCGTTTATTGAACTTAAAAAAGTTATTGCCCACCATTAGCTTCTTTTTTATTCTTTCTGACGATGGCAAATTATTTAAAGCAAAAGAGAAAGAAGTATACGACTGACCAGTATTATACTCCTGATTTTACAAAAAAGATATATTTTAAGAAAACAATAGTGACCACCAAGATAATTAATGATTGAATATAAGATAATCACAATAGGGAAAGGGGGATAATTATATCCCAGCATGCTTTGTTTCTCCTGCTTATTATTTTATTTATTTATATCATACTACTAAGGTGAGCTCCATTATGTAGATCATTTGCTACATCTAGATTTCTCAGTAGTATACATCTTAAAGTCACCCACTAATGCTTCATTCCAAATACATTTGTGTTTTTCTTGGAGACATTGATTCAACAAGGTTATGAAATAAAATTAGTGACAGACTGAGCACTTGTCTATGGATATTTTCTTTCAGAAAATCGAATAATTATATTTAAAAGTTATATAATTAAAAATCTTTACAGTTATTTTTTATGTACTAATATCTTATTTTTTATACATAAATATTTGTATTTACATCTGTTGTATTTTATATTTGAAATTATAAATAAATAATTTATTTATTGCTAACAATACAGATTCCTGCTGGGTTTTATTTTTATCTGTCATTTGAATAGATAATAATTTAAGATTGAAATGAAAGATTGTAGAAAGAATTCGTGTTCATTGGTTATTCCAGTGTATACTGAATACTACATTTAATCACTCCCACTGTCTTATTTGTTACTATTATTGCTGGTTGTTCCTTTGCTTTACTTGTTTAACTTACTTTGTTTTCTACTCTATTTAGCTTCATAATAGTTCTTTGTCTGTGAGATTTTTTAATATTTAGTTCTAACCAGTCAGATGTAAGCCCTTGAGTTTTTACCTTTTATATACTCTCATTCTATCTATTTGTATGGCTCTCATCTTTGCAGCCCTGAAGAAGGTCTAGAAACAGGACGAAAAAGTTGATCATTAAATAGTATCATACTATCTTTTTATTTAATTTTGCTTGTCACTCTGATCATATTTTTTCTTTAGTATCCTCGTTATTCAAAATATTTGTTATTTATAAAGTTCAACATTAAATGTTTTTTTTGTATTTTCCAGTTTTTTGTTTTCCACTTTTGTAAAAACTATTGCATCATCTCAAACTATGAGATAATATTTGGCCTATATAAACTGTTTTATTACAACCCAAACGATACAAAATTTCTTCAAAGTTTAAGAATAAAGTAGAAATAAACTAATAATTTTATTTTATTTCAGGGATTTTATTACTTTGCCATCATTGAAGATCTAGTTTTGAGATTTTTGTGGGTTCCATCATTTATTCTAACTCAAAATAAATATGTAGGTGCTGAGCTCATGACTTCTATGACTGCGCCATTAGAAGTTTTCAGGTAATAATAGTGTATACAAACTCATTGAATAATAAAGTGAAACCAAATGTTTTAAATCTGCTTTAATTGAATATTTTTAATTGTTATTTTAATTTTAAGGAAAATAATGAGAATCTTACTTTGGTATCAAATTATTTGGTTGTTTGTTATAAAATAAGTAATATAAAATTTATTTATTATTTATTAACGTTGGCACTGTAGACCATGGAGATCCTTGGCCGCGTGATATGGTATTCATACATGGAAGACCACACCGTGATACTCAATTTAGGTACACGGGGTAGGGTCATCACTCCTACGCCCGATATAAAAATACAATCTGAAAAACTCAATTTATTGGACATGAAAACAAAATTATTCGTTTAAAAATTTAGTAAAATGTAATGACCAAAGAATTCAGAAATTAATAAGTTTTTATAATTTTACAAACAAATAGTGGGTTGGTTTCATAATGTGGAATATTTGAGAAATAAACAAATAAATCATATATATATTAATTTTAAAAATAAAAACAAAATATTAAATTTAAATTTCATCTACAAAGTAATAAAGATTGTTTTGAAATGCCATTCGATGTCTTCATGGTCCTGCTTTGTAACCATTTTCATTCTTATCATTCCAAATGACATTTCACAGTTAAATATGGTGACTATTTAAAATGGTCTTTACTCACTGACCTTCAGCTAGTTTTACTTTTAAAACTTAAACTAGCTATTTTAACTTTAAAACACTCACTTGATACATGTTTGCTGAATATAAACTTTGCTGAATATAAAACATAGTCCAACGGACAATCTAGATTAGATCCACACCTTAAGGCAGTCGATAATCAAGAGGGATGAGACACATCCTTCTTCGGTGGCTTGCCATCAAGAGAGGCTGGTCACTTCTCCTGCGGATGCAGCGTAGGCCTAATGATGACTTTATGATAATCATTAAAGCGAAATCAAATAGTTCGTCGACACTCTTTGTTCTTTTTTATGTTAACATTTACTTATTACTTTTAAATGATTACATTATATGGTTATGAGAACAAATTTCTTCTAAACCACATTTTTTTAATACATATATATATATCGTTGGCTTGGAAGAGTGCCACGATACAAAAAAAGAGAATTTTATAGGAGAAACATTTGAAGTTAGCCTATTTAGGTTTTTTGCTGTCCTTAGCTCAGTGTGATAAGAAATAAGAAAAAGAAGGCCACAAAAAAACCTCCCAAAGAAGATAAATTAGCTCTTTTAAATAAAGATACTCTAGACCAATGCAGTATTGACATTCCCACACCTAGAACGAAGAAGAAAGTTTAAACCTCATACTTTGTCATCACTATACTAATTGCCAAAGCTAGACCAATCTCGAAGAAAATTCTATATCTCTGCTCAAAGATGATGTGGCTTAATAATTAATGAAAATGAAAACGTGTACTGTAAATAACAATATCTCCCAATTGTTACTATTTTATATAGATAACAACTAAATAAGGTGTAAATCGAAGAAAAAAAAAAGGCACATACCACCAAATACCTCTGATTTTCACATCATGGTAATTCGTATAGTATGGAGATGGCTTAATTTTGGAGTACTTATAATTGCTAAGCTGATGTAAATTTCTTGTAAATTTAATCAAATAACATTCCCTTAATTCTAAGTATTTAATACTAGTAATGGTGGGAAGAAGATAAATTCTAGTGATGTATTAGTGGAATCATTTCTTTCATATATCTCAATATTCCTTTATTAGCTTATTTACATAGTTGTAAATAAAGGAATCAATCAAGCCAAATATTTTCTTAATTGATACTACTTTAAAGTTAATCTCCCTTTTTTGATCATTTAAATATGAAACATGAATTAAATTATAGCAGCTTTTCATAATAAACTAAAATAAATTGTTATAGAGGTAAGTATTGAGGCTTATGATGACATTTTTTCTAAAAGAAATATACATGAATGGCAACTTTCCAAGCAGAAAAATAAAAATTGGGACACTATTCTTCCAACCAGACGATATATATATTTTTTTATGTTGAATAAGTTTATGAATAAAATTGATGTGAAATTTATTTCAATGCGTGTATTTTATTTATTTACACTTGAAATTGTTTTTGTATTATATTTTCTAGTTTTTATTTTTAGCAATGTGTTGAGCCCTCAGTGTAAGAAATTAAGTAAACATTTTTCATTATCAAACAGGAATATAACCTTTATAATTATTCAAATTCATTCTCAAGTCCGAATTGTACATACTAAGCTAACCAAATACAAAATTTTATGGTTCTAATTTTGTTCTAAATTTAATCCAATAAATTAAAAAAGTGCCTTGAATTTTACAGTTTATAGCCTTGAAATCTTTGAATTATGCTTGAAATGCAGTCAATTGCTATACACCCTGAATAAAAGATATACCTAATAAAATCATACGATCAATACAATTTTGATCTAATTATTTAATACAATTTTTTTTTTAATAATGATCACTCTTAACAATCAATTGACTGAAAAAAACACATCAAGATTTATGATTTGAACAAATAATGGTTAAAGCTAAATGTTGGTTTGTAATACATCCTTTTAATTTTTTTAATTTAGTTTTTTTTTTTTACATTTACAAACTTGTTCTCTACAGCAAAGAAAAATGTGAATTTAAATTATTACAATTGAAACGCAAGTGGATGAAGTTATGTGCTTATTTTCGCCTTGTAACATTAAAGACCCAAGATTCTTGGTTAATTTCATGAAATCTCAGTTGATTGAATATATCATTTCTTTAAAAAATTAAATAAAAAAACTCAAAAGTTTAAATATTTGATATAACACCTTCACACCTACTTTTGTCTTCAATTATTACTGCAACTTTTTTTACAATCATTAATTTATTTCATTTCTTTGTTTGTATAGGAGATTTGTATGGAATTTTTTCCGATTGGAAAATGAACATTTAAACAACTGTGGTAAATTCAGAGCTGTTAGAGATATATCTGTAGCTCCGCTAGAATCATCAGATCATGCTCTAATTCTGAAAATGATGGATGATGAAAATGGAGTTATAAACCGAAATAAGAAAAAGAAGGCCACAAAAAAACCTCCCAAAGAAGATAAATTAGCTCTTTTAAATAAAGATACTCTAGACCAATGCAGTATTGACATTCCCACACCTAGAACGAAGAAGAAAGTTTAAACCTCATACTTTGTCATCACTATACTAATTGCCAAAGCTAGACCAATCTCGAAGAAAATTCTATATCTCTGCTCAAAGATGATGTGGCTTAATAATTAATGAAAATGAAAACGTGTACTGTAAATAACAATATCTCCCAATTGTTACTATTTTATATAGATAACAACTAAATAAGGTGTAAATCGAAGAAAAAAAAAAGGCACATACCACCAAATACCTCTGATTTTCACATCATGGTAATTCGTATAGTATGGAGATGGCTTAATTTTGGAGTACTTATAATTGCTAAGCTGATGTAAATTTCTTGTAAATTTAATCAAATAACATTCCCTTAATTCTAAGTATTTAATACTAGTAATGGTGGGAAGAAGATAAATTCTAGTGATGTATTAGTGGAATCATTCCTTTCATATATCTCAATATTCCTTTATTAGCTTATTTACATAGTTGTAAATAAAGGAATATTGAAATATATGGAAGAAATTATTCCACTAATACATCACTAACATTCCCTTAATTTTTATACTAATGTTTCAACATGCTGTAGATATGATGTAAATTATCTTGTCGATACGGTCAATGTAAATAAAATAATTGTTAAGTGTTTAGTTATTAAATATTTTAATTTATTTTATAAAACAATGTTTCATTACACACCCATTTTATTTTGTTACAATTATTAAATAATATTCACAATCATTGGGCTTTCTGAGATAACAAAGTGACACTTCAAATTATATCAGCAATTAAAATAAAAAACAAAACAAGAGGGCTTAAAAAGGGGTGTTCAGAGTTATTTAAAATGCCTTAATATGAAAGCGAAGCATGTACTAAATGCCCTTTATTGTTGAAAATTTTTAAAATAAAAAGCTCAGTTTTAATACATATTAAAAAAAGTAACAATTCATAGACAAAAGTATGGATGATTGATTCACTTTTACAATGTAGGAGATAATTTAATGTACTTCTATCAAGTTAGAAAAGAAAAATATTCTACATGCCAGCATTCATTACATGATAGTTTGAAAGTTGCGGAACAAATAGGAAGTGAAAAAGTGCTGACAAGAGAAGGGAAGAATATTTACTAAAAATAACCAATCATGCAGCTCTTTTTGCCCATCCTATCATTTAATGACCCTGAATTACTTTCTTGATTATTCAGTTCTATTTTCTAATTCTAATGATGAAGTATATTTTATTAAAATTAGTTTGAAAACATGTCAGGATATCTCACCCCTATAAATAGTTATGATAAATATAATAAAATTTAAAGTACATATAAATATTTTTCACTTCACCATCTACCTAATTATAAGAGACTTATTTAAAATCTACCAGCTGAAATCCTTTTCAACTTTGCGAGGTTGAATGGCAGCCTCTTTCTCTACTTCCAAGATAATTGAAGAGTTTTCTATCAAAAGTCGATGTATCCACTTTTGAAAAATTATTACAAAACAAATTATTAGTGAGGCATCTTCTGAAGATAAGGCAAATATTTATTGGAAATGTTTATTTGTAACCCCTATTTATGGGGGATGATTCTGATTTTGAAAATGGTCATTTAAAGCTCAAAATACTAAAGAAATGTTGTAATAAATGTGTTTAAAGGAGTATATTCAAGTATTATGCTTGGTAAGAATACTAAAAACACCTTCAAAATAGTGATTTGTTGGAGGGAAAATGTTAATTTTTGCTAAAAAAAAAGTAGCCAACCGAGGGGGTACTCTTTGAGGTTTTTCAAAATAATTTTACATATTTCTCCCGATTCACATGTACAGTGGCACAAATTTATACCATTATGTAAGTTGTATAAAAAAAAAAAAAAAAAGGGCATTTCCTTGGATAAGTAGAATTGAGCTGGAACCAAAAACTAAAACCTCGGTTTTTCAGTTTCAAACCGTTTTTTTAACATGAAATTATAGTCCAAAAATAAATTTTATATCCTTGTTTTATTTACTACAGTTCACTTTTTCAAATGTGTGTTTAACTTTTAATATAATAGTAATAAACTCTTTATTTATTCTGGGACAAGTCCCTTTAGAATAACAATTACAGGCAATGATACATGGGCTTCAGAGCCTTAAAGTAGATGATATAGGAACATATGCGTTAACAGATAATTAAAAAAGAAAAGTCAATAAATAAATACAAATGAAAATTATAACAAGTCATAATGCCATAACTGCTAGCATATGAAATAGGTATTAATAGTCTAATTGATTACGTCTTAAAACAAAAACCACACGAACTTCGTATGTTAATAAGATATGACAAAATTATAAATGAAGGAACAAATTTACAAATGTTGATTGAAATAAGAGAAAATCTATTTACAATGGTTTTTGGAACTGGATGGAAAATAAGTGTTTGAATGAGCGGGATTTGAAGGTGATAAGAGTATTGTAGCGACAAATGGAATTCCATAAGGATGAGGATCGGACAAGAAAAGATCTATCGAAAGCTGCGGATCGGTGGGCCGCTGTATATAAATCTGAAGGCTGAGAACAGGTATGACGAGAATGAACAGAGGATTTGAATTGAAGGAGGTCAAAAATATATGATGGACGGCGGGATTGGATAACTTGGTAGAGGAAGAATGCCAGGATATACTTACGACGGTAGGAAGGGTCTATACCCTCGGCTATCCACTTCAACTCTTTGTAATATCGGGAGACAGAGACGTCCCTCGGGAAAAAAAAAAAGATAAATCGTACAAAGCAATTTATCAAACGTTTTATTTTTGTCTCGAGGTCCCCCGTACACCGCACAACAGTAATCAAAGTGGGGGAATATTAAGGAAGTAACTAGGAGTTTACGGGTCTCAAGTGGAAATAGGTCACGGAGGTAATTTAGTCACTTTAAAGTGTAAAAGGTACGATGGAAGATATCGGAAACATGATTTTTCCAGGAAAGAGTTTGATCAAAGGTGATTCCAAGGTTTTTTATGGTTGGATAGAACTTATTGGGTTTATTATTTAGGAACAAGACTGGGACATGAGGAACAGTTTTAAGGAGGTGATGGGAACCTATTACAATAGCCTTTGTCTTCTCTGCATTCAACTTCAGCTAGTTAGCAACAGACCAGTGACTTATTCGATTCAAGTCATCTTGGGGTCTTTTGGTGGCTAGTAATAGGTCGGAAGGCAGGAAGAAAAGGTACTATATATTTGGAAATCATCAGCATAGATGTTATTGGGAGTGATGGATAAGAAGGTGAAGGTCATTAATATAAATAGCAAACAGAGTAAGAGACCTGAGGGACACCAGAAAAGAGGGATCGTGTCTTGGATGGAGGCTGTCCTGGAATGAGGATATAGGTCGGTTCATTCAGAAGTTATAGTTAAAAATCCTACTGTCATAAAATCCTGTTCATTCTTGGCTGGTGTTTATATTCCTCATTATCACAGGCTGTAATAAATAAAGGAAAATTCCTTTTTAAGTAGAAATAATTGGAATAAATCTTTAAATTTTTCTATTTTGTAAAACATAAATATGGCATGAACTATTCTATTTCCAATATATATATATATATATATATATATATATATATATATATATATATATATATATATATATATATATATATATATATATATATATATTATACATTATTTTAATTTTATACTTTATAAAATTTATATACTTTTGTTTATCAAGAAATTAACATGGCGTCCAGTAAGATTACAGTAGGAAATACTTATATTTATAGGAAATATTTATAGGAAATATTTATATTTTCTTTACGATTACAATAAAGTAATAGTAATGAAAATATTCTTTTCATTGATTAAAAGTATATTATAACAAAAATATAATTATTGATGCTTCTTTTACATTATTTTCTTTGATAGGAACTTGGTAGGTTAAAAAAATCAACAAATAAGGAGAAAAAAATATACCTTAATATGATACATCTTTAATTTAGCTGAGATTTTATTGTATTACAAAACAAAACTTAAATTTAATAATATATACAACATATAAATTTAAAAAAATTTGGTCGCTTTTAATGAATTCTTCAATTCACACTAAACATTGTGCTATATTAAACAATACATTGGATCAAGTTTACAATTACAAAATAACATTATGAATAATTATTGATATTGTAAATTTAGAAAATAATGTTATGTTTTTTTAATGTAACAATAAAAGATAATAGAACTATACTGGTAGAAAGATGCGCAGAACGATGCTGGTGTCAGATAAAAATACAGTAATCATTTTTTCAAGGGCGTGTCTTGAAGTTTTTGAATCCCAATTATTATTCTTAGCAAAGCATCTCATATCATTGAAACAAATTTTATTACCAAGTTTTCAATAAATTTCCTTTATTAATATGAATAAAGCTCTCAAGAAAAAAATGAATTATTATTTTCCACCAATATCAAACAGAAGTTCTAAAATATAAATGTTACACGATTGACATTAAGAAGGATTTGAACAGAATATGGATTTATATCATTATAGAAACTTTTAAAAAAACCTACATTTCTGTAATTAAATGAAAGAAGTCCCTATACATGATCTATTTTGGCTTGGATTCCTGATCAGTAACATACCTAATGTAAACTGCACTGTCGGGCATTACAGCTGGTGGAACTTCATCATAAATAAAAGAACAACCGATAGCCAAGGTAGTTCCATCTTGACAGAATGACAAACATGTAACAGAGGTTGGATATCTATGAAATTGGCATAATCTTTTTTTGTTAAAGCCATCCCATATGTTGACATATCCATCATTACCTCCAGTGGCAAAAGTATTGTAACGTTGGTGGAAACTAATAGCATTTACAGGATAAATCTTCTCCATACCATCTTCTCTTATTCTATGACATTTAAAAGCGTATTTCTTCCTTTGGATTTCTGGTCTGGAGTCCAGGTATTCAACTGCTACTCTACCTTCAATGCTACCTAATGCAAAACCTTGTTTATCAGGGAAGCACTTGATACATCTAGTTTGATATTTTAAGCTTGACTCCCTCCTCTGAAGAACATAACCGGTATTCCTTAAGTCCCACACAAAGACTTTTTTTTCTTTGGTTCCAACAACAAATTTTTCTCCACAAATTCCCATCGTGTAAACTTTATCTGGTTGCAAGAATGTTCCAACACAACGATTAGTGCGTGGATCCCACATTTTTACTAGTGAATCCCAACTCCCTGTTAAAATACAGTTAAGATCAGGGCAGTTTTCGACTACTTTTATAGCATCTTCATGAGAACCAAGAACAGTTTCACTTTGAGTATTTAGTTCAAACATTTTCAACACATTGTCAAGACCCCCACTGTATACATGCATAGCATCTTGAAAGCAAGCGTCTAACACAGGTTTATCATGAAAAAATTTTGCACGCAGTGAATTAGATTGTACATGCATCAGTGTTACTGATTTATCCCACGCAGAAATAAGTAAAAACTTAGAAGAATTAGGAGCAAACGTCACACTAGAAATAGGATCACTAGAACGATAATTTAAGAGAAATTCTCCCCTAGTTTCTGATCCGTGAGCCATTTCTTTACTAGACTCAAACTTCCAGATTGCAGTGGTTATACTGAAACCTACCTTCAAACTTGGACTTCCTGTAACCTCGATGGTGATTTCGCCAAATGTTTGCGTATGCAGTGTTGCCAGATGACTGCGCTTCGAATTTCTTTACTTAATTGTCTTAAAAATCCTCTCTTCACTTATTAAATCTCCACTTCTCAGAAGGCATAGATTTTCTACATTGAACTATTTAAAATAATTATATTTTGACTCATTTTGTTGTCAGTGATTAGGAGAAAGATTTTTTTTGGCTATCTGACCATGTTGAGCCGCAAAATCGGGAACATTGCTTTTATTTACTTATTTCTTTAATTACCTCGAGGTCTATGAAAAACCAGTTTGATTTCATGGCAGGTTCAATATAATCTCACAACTCTTAGGACAATATTAATGTACAATATTTATTAGAATATTTATGTAGGCTAAATAATAGTTGATTTATAGACCGGAGTAACAAATTCTGGCTAGCCAGAATGGTAAAATCGGAATAGAGTGCTATCTGATATTGTGATAAATACCTAATTATATTATGACCGAGATCTTCATCTGTTGAATTCCACAAACGGAACTGTAGCATGAAAGTACGTCATCTCATTATTTTTCATTCTTCATCTAATGAATCGGTTTATGCTATAATGGATCGAACAGTTTCAGAAAACTTTATTATCTATTCTGAATATTTTCATACGCCTAAGGGCGAAAAAATATCATGGTGGGTGAATTCGACCCAGAGACGCCGTCAGCTGAGCTGTGGTTCCCTCCCACTCAATATTTCATGTGTTACGTATATATTTAAAAACAACAATATTAATATTTTTTTTTTTTATTTATCCATATTATGGTTCGAGGTATTATGAAAACGAAACTTACTACTAGATTATAATTACAAGAGTTTATTGTTTTACATAAAATACAACACAATTTTTTTTATAAAATTACTTGATAATGATAGTATTATTTAATAATAATTATTTGAGCAAAGTGTTCATAATAACACAAATAAATCTTGAATTACTTTTTACTTTCCCTTACCTATATACGAAGTATATACTTTCCCTTACCTATATACGAAGTATATACTTTCCCTTACCTATATACGAAGTATATAGTAAGGGGAAATATTGCGATCGTGAAAATTTTCGAATTCGAGTTTTCGACGGAAATACACGTTTTAAGGTCCCCTGAGTCCAAATGACCAAGTCTCGCAAAATGGTCTGTGTGTGTGGGTGTGTGTATGTGAACAGTCTAGCTCAAAAACGAAAAGCTGTACGATACTGAAATTGCGTATTTAAGGTTGGCACATGCTTGTGATGTTACAGCAACATTTTCGTCAAAATCGACTAACCGGAAGTGCCACTTTATGATCGATTTTACACTTTTTACAATTTTCTCGAAAACGGCTGTAACGATTTTGATGAAACTTGCCTAAATTATTCTTCATAAAGGCCGTTAACTTTTCATTTATGTAGTAAATCACCGAGGAATTGCAGAGAAAAAGTTATGTTGAAAAGAATATTTTATTTGCACATAGCTTAAAAAGTATGCATTTTACGGTAAATTATGTGAAGAATTGTATGAAAGATAATTAAATTGTCTAAAAAAGAATAAAAGAATCATCAAAATCGGACCAGTATTAGCAAAGACACAGCGCATCGGACTAACCGGAATTAGCTATTATGTCATGGATTTTACACTTTTTTATATTTTTCTCTAAAATGGCTCTAACGATTTTGATGAAACTTGCCTAAATTATTCATAAAAGCCTTTAACTTTTCATTTATGCAGTAAATCACCGAAAAAATTCATAGAAAAAATTATGATGAAAATAATATTTTATTTGTGCATAGCTTAAAAAGTATGCATTTTATGGTAAATTATGTATAGAATTATATGAAAGGTAATTAAATCATCGAAAAAACAAAAAAAGAATCATCAAAATCAGACCAATAATAGCAAAGACACAGCGCATCGGACTAACCGGAAATGGTAATTATATCATGGATATCACAATCTTCTCGAAAACGGTTCTAACGATTTTGATGAAACTTGCCGAATGTCTTCTCCTTACAGCCCTTTAACTTTTCATGTATGTAGTATATCAACGAGAAAATGGAGGGAAAAAAGTTATGATGAAAAGAATATTTTATTTGCTTAAAAAACATGCATTTTTATATAATGCAATTATAGTAATTTATATATAGAATTGTATGAAAGATAATTAAATTATCTAAAAAACAAAAATATAATCATCAAAATTGGATTAACGAGCATTGGATTAACAGAAAGTGGCAATAATATCTTGGATTTTACAATTTTCTCGTAAACGGCTCAAACGATTTTGATGAAACTTGCCTAATGTCGTCCCCTTACAGCCCTTTAACTTTTCATTTAAGTAGTAAATCATCGAGGAATTGCAAAGAAAAAAGTTATGATGAAAAGAATACTTTATTTGCGTATAGCTTAAAAAGTATGCATTCTACGGTAAATTATGTGTAGAATTGTATGAAAGGTGATTAAATTATCTAAAAAATAATAAAAGAATTATCAAAATCTGACCAGTATTAGCAAAGATACAGTGTATTTTATGAGGAGCACAAGACCCTAGATGGATAACCAAGCGCATCCAAACCTTCTCCTACCAATCCGCCAATCTGTTGTAAACAATACCCTCTGTAATAAAGTAATTTAAGAATATTAAAGTGGAAATTAACTTAATCATTTCTACTTTCACATTATTTAATGGAAAGAAAATGTTTCCATGGAAACTAAACCAGAAACTTTTAAAATATATTTGCAACTTGACAATGTTAAAATGTATAGGTAGTGTACAGAATTGTTGTACTAAAATTGTTTAAAAAACTGTTTTATTGTACTTAATTAGGAGAAGAAGTGTATGCTGCTCAGTTTATTAGAAGCAGTGTTTATGTGAACTCTTTAAAATTGTATTAAAAAGATAATTATTACAGGACGGTAAGGGAAAGTTGTGTGATGCGCGCACCGCACCAGATTCTTTATTTACAACTATTATTCCAAAATTCAATCTAGACTCAGTATAAGATACTTTCTTTTCTCTTAAAACCATAAACAAAAAAAATATTTTTACTTTCACTTACCTATTTATGAAATATGAAGGTATTGCGATAATGAAAAATTTTGAATTCGAGTTTTCAACGGATATACACGTTTTAAGATCCTCTTAGTCCAAATAACGAAGTCTCACAAAATGGTGTATGTGTGGCTCAAAAACAAAAAGTAGTACGAAACTGAAATTAAATATTGAAGATGAGTATATGCCTGTGATGTTACAGAAACGTTTTCGCAACTTTTTTGAAATTTTCTCGAAATCGGCTCTAACGATTTTGATGAAACTTGCTTTAAGTCTTCTCTTTAAAGTCCTTTAACTTTTCATACATGCAGATAAATGTAGGAAAAATGTAATGACGAAAATTTTTTATTTATTTTCGTATCACTCAAAAAGTTTGCATTTTATGGTAAATTATGTGCATGATCATATGAAGGTAATTAAATTATCTAAGAAACAAAAAAGGAAACATTGAAATCGGACCAGTATAAGCAATAACAGCGTATCGGATTTACCGGAATTGTCAATTATAACATTGATTTTACATTTTTTTTTATTACAATTTTCACGTAAACGGCTCTATCGATTTTGATTAAACATGCCTTTTGTCTTTTCCTCAAGCCCTTTAACGTTTGAAATATTTAATACATCAAAGAGAAAATATAGGAAAAAAAGTTAAAGCCAAGAGAAATTTTTATTTATAATTCTTTATCAAAAAATGTATTTGCTTTTAGTTTGAAAAACCAATCTATCTGTAGAAAACAAACTTCTCCTGTACAATCAAGCCCTGAAGCCTATCTGGACATATGAAATCCCACTGTGGGGATGCACGATAGATTCCAACAGACAGATTAAACAAAGGTTTCAGAATAAAGTTATTAGGGGAATGGCCAATGCACTCTGGCACATCAGAAATGATGATCTTCATATAGCTACATTCTGGAAGAAAATAAAAAATTCGCTCATTTACATCAAGAGCGACAAGAACACACCAATGCTCAGGCCGTCCATCTCCTCAACTTTAATATCATAGTAAGAAGATTAAAACGACGAAAACCCCATGTATGCTGCTCAGTTTATTAGAAGCAGTGTTTATGTGAACTCTTTAAAATTGTATTAAAAAGATAATTATTACAGGACGGTAAGGGAAAGTTGTGTGATGCGCGCACCGCACCAGATTCTTTATTTACAACTATTATTCCAAAATTCAATCTAGACTCAGTATAAGATACTTTCTTTTCTCTTAAAACCATAAACAAAAAAAATATTTTTACTTTCACTTACCTATTTATGAAATATGAAAGTATTGCGATAATGAAAAATTTCGAATTCGAGTTTTCAACGGAAATACACGTTTTAAGATCCTCTTAGTCCAAATAACGCAAGCTCATGAGCTTGTTTAAAGTGATAGCCAGGTAGTAATAGTTTGAGGTCAAGTTGAAAGAAAATTAAAACATTATTATGTATGTTTGTTTTGCTATTGTTTTTTTTTTTTTTTAAAGTATGTTAGAATTAAATTGCAAATAATCTCATTAAGAGCTTGATTGTGATCTCAATAAATAATAAAAAAAAGAAAATATCTCTACTTTTATATTATTTAATGGTAACTAAATTTTTCTATTGAAACCAAATGAAATTTCTATGGAAACTAAACCGAAACTTTTAAAATATATTTTCATCTAGTGTTCACACTTAATCAACGTCCTTAGATGTATTTTCACAATGTGCTAATTCCTACATCCGAGGAAGTGCGATATGTGGGACTTCATCTGGACAAGAGACTGACATGACGGACAAAAAAAACAACTGAACAAACTTTTTGGACTGTTATCCAAGTTACTTGAGTGGCACTCCAAATTATCCTTTACTAACAGACTTACAATCTACCAAGTACTAATTCCCTTATGGTTTACGAGATAGAGCTGTGGGGCTCTGCCAAAACTTCAAACATCCAAAGGATTCTGTCGTTCCAGTCAAAAGACGGAAGTCAATGGACGGACCATTCTATGGGACAAATGATTTGATACACAAGGACTTGGTCATCCTTGCAGTTTCAGATACTGCCACAGAATATTACAAAAATTTCCACAACAGACTGACTTGCAACATGAATCCCTTAGCATAAACCCTTACATCTATCACGACCCATACAACCCACCCCGACGGCTTTCGAGACGATGGCCTAGAGAATTGATAAGTTAACCGTTATACCAGTATGAACTGAGATTTGCTTGTTTCAAAAATAATTTGCAGATTGCAAATTAAATAAATGCCAAACTAAACAAATAATAAAATAAAAAACACTTCGACAAACCAAAAAGATATAGTGTACAGAATTGTTGTACTAAAATTGTTTTAAAAAATATTTTATTGTACTTTGGTGAACGAAGCGTCGTTTATGTAAACTCTTTAAATTTATGTTAAAAAGGTTATTAGGTACTATAGGTTAATAAGAGAAGTTATCTGATGCGCGGACTTCACCAGATTTGGATTAACTCCTAAAATACAAAATAACTAACTTTAAAATAATAACGTTTAATATTTTGTTCAGTCTCATTTGTTGCAGACTTTTTCAAGGGATAGGTTCAATACGGTGATAAATTTTTATAAACGGTAATAAAATTTCACGTTTTCACACTTTGTTTTTCCTTTAGCTCCTATTTTATTTACAAAATACAATAATTACACATTTATTAAGAGAAATTTAAATTAGAAGTTTGTAGTGGGAGAGAAGAGGAAGAGAACATTTTTTTTTTCAATTAAGAAAACACCCTAATTTTGTAAGTAGAACTTATTTTTTTATTGTGTACCATGGTTTCGGCCTGAGTTGTTAGTCTTCATCAAAGCTAAGTAAAATATCTGCTATGGACACCGCATGACATCCTTATACGCCTATTAAACAATAAATCGGTGGCTCAAAAAGTGATCCTGAATTTGGTTAATAGTTTCCGCAGATAGCAGTATCTGAAAAACGACACTCGGTTGTTTTTTCAAAGTTAGATTAGTTACCTGAAATATTTTATCAATTTTTGTTAGTATTTATCTTCTGAACGAAGCCGACCGCAGGTCTAAAATCTACTTCTATATTAAAATATAAAATATTAGAAATGATCCATCTGCGCCCTACTGCGTCTGTGTGCACAATTTGTTTTTGAAAATGGCATTACTGTTGTTATTTGTTTATTTCTTCTTATAACCAGGACCGTCAAATCTATATGACGGGCATGATACCAACTGCCGTTAGCCCAATTTTGGTGAAATTTTCAGTGATTGTGCATGTTGATACCTAGATGGTCCCTTATCAATTATTATTATCAATATATCCATCCTCTAACTTTGCATATACATGCGCAAATGTATTTTCCTTGACACAACTATATTTCAATAACGGTTTGGCCGATTTAGCTCAAAGTTGGAGGGAAGTTATAGACCAGTGTAATAATGGTCTAGTATAATATAAATTAACAAATAACATAATAAATAAATCAATAAATAACATTTTGGCCTTAAGAAATGATTAGTTATTGAAAATATAAATTAGTAAATCTTTATTTAATAGTTAAATTTATTCTTTTGACCCTTAGGAAATGATAAGTTGTTGAAAAAAATGGTTTAGCTTTCATTTATTTTGCCTTAAATACTAGAAATTTCATCGTATTCAGAACCTTAATACATTAGAATTTCTGGTTTTACCCAAAATATATTTATCCGCAAAATCACAAAATATCTGTGATGTATATATGTTATTTAGGTAGTTTATGAAGGCGAGAAACAATGTTATTTTTTCTTTCCGGAAGAGACATGTTAAAACTTCGCCTGATACAAGTGGTAAAAACATTTGAAAGTGTACATCTTAACCCAAATTTCATTGTGATTAAAATGGTATCAGCATTTTTTTTTTCTGTGGCCCAGAGATCGGGCTTGACAGGATTTTTCCGTAAAAAGTCGGTTTTCAAACCACTTTGTGACGTCTATTGGGGTCCATCTATTGAGACACACACACATCATTATACAAATGTTAAAAACGGTTAGTACGGACCTTGAAACGTACTTATCCATGAAAATCTCGATTTGTGATTTTTAGAACGATTGAAAAAAACGCTGCAAATTATTACACAATGGTTTATTATTTCCACTTGTTTATTATTCCACAAAAATATCTATTCTGTCAAAGTAAAAAATATAAAGCAGTAGGTACCAAAGGAAAAGAAATTAGAAGCTTGTCACAAGACATTCGCCGTGAGAGTGCCGAACTGTGTTAATTAAAAAAACTGCGTCAATGCAAGTAGGCTGTGATGCAAAATGATACAGAGGAAATATTTGATGTGCACCTCACTAGGAAAAAATAAAAACGAAGTTCATAAAGCTATATCTCAGCTAATAATGGTCCGATTTAGGTGATTTCTAGTTCGTATTGTAGGGATTTTCGTTAGCTTTCGTTTAAATACAATAAAAGCACCAAAGCGGACGGATTTTTTTTTATTCGATATTTGGATTCTACGTATCTTGAAACGTAAAACATCAAATTTTGAGGGGGGGTTAAAAAAAAATTTTCTTTCGTCGATTCCAAAGGTCTATTATTGAAAATAATAAACCAAAAAAAGGCGGCAGGTAAAAAAAACAAACACTTTCAGGTAACGTACCACTTCCAGCGATCCTAAAATCTAATATTTTATTTATATTAATGTATAAGCCATATATACCAAAGCCATAGAGAAGTTTTTAATTATATTTTAGAATAGTTTTTTATGAAAACCTATTATGACCTTCAAGTAAAGTACCACTTCCGGTTTGCTAATTTTAACTAAAATCTAATATGTTATTAATATTAATGTATAAGTCAGATATACCAAATTAGAGAAGTTTTTAATTATATTTTATTGTAATTTTTTATGAAAACATATTATGACTTTCAAGTAAAGTACCACTTCCGATTTACCAATGTTAACTAAAATCTAGTATGTTATTTATATTAATATTTAAGTTTCACATATCAAATTTGATAAGTTTTGCATAATATTTTAATATAAATTCTGATGAAAATGTTTTAGGAACCGAAAGTAAAGTACCACCTTTGGTAATCATGTAGTGGCCAAAAAGGAAGGTTCACAACTAGATTTTATAGCAATCCTAAATACAAAATTTTAACTTATAATATTAATATAATATTATATTATATTATAACTTATATATTAAAATTTATATAAGTAAAAATAATTAGACTGATATCTTATACCAACTTCTCCTTAAATAACATCTACGGCCAAATACATCAACACCAGATATGAAGGGGTTAGTACGTAAATCCAAGCCCTCAACTGGCAATAGATGTCTTTTACGAAGCATGAAGCCTCAACACTGATGTACCTGAAATCAGCCACGAAACTTAAGTTCAAGTAAAAAGAGTTGTAAAAATATTAATTCCAACTTGATAAAGTTGTGTCTTTTAACTTTTGCAGTATAGCTGTTTTTTAAGCGCTTTCCGCAGTCAACATACAAAATATTATAGCAGGGGCAAGTACAGGCCTCTGTGACATGTGTAAGTGTTGTATGGTACACTGTACACTTACTCTTGTCTACTATGTTTTGTTAAGGCAACTACAGACTAGCAAATTAAAACAACTATTATTTTGTTCAATACATTTATTCAATTATATTCCACATCCCACTTTCACAACTCAATGAAGGTTGTAAAATGTGAAACTCAGACAAGCTATAATATTATAGCTTAATGTATTAAAATATATTTTCCGTGAACAAAGTACTTGGCCCTAAGTAGAATACAATAAATCATAAAATAATTGGGAAATAGAAATGCCTTTACAAAAACAACTGAAAATGAAACAAAATTGCAGGCGAGAGGTATACTACGCATTTGTCTGAGTGATATAAAGGAACGAACTATAAAATAACAATAAAATTATTAAGAAAAAATTACAATTTTGTGGAAAATAATTGGAGCAGTGACAAATCCGTTTCATACGACCTTTCTGCTTACGCCAGCTGATTGATTACCTCGCAGTCAATCACAACACAACAGCTACAAGTAAGAGTTAAGACTTTCATTTATTATTTCACCAATGATGAGTTTTTTTCTTAGGTTGTAGTTAAAATGGCGCTTCAGGTCTATCTGTTCCTAAGAATGAATATAGAATGACAATTAATCTGTGTAAAAGCCCGAATTTCACCAATTTCCAGTTGTGTTCCAATGGCTTGATTTATTTCTTGAAAAATTATTGGTTAGTCTTTATAGGCTTGAATGGATGCACGATGCGTCCGTCAAATCACGGGCCTTAACCACCAAAGGTCCACAATTTTCTCTCTAGAGAAAATTTTGTGCCAGACAAAATTCAAAAAGTCGTTTTCATAAGAATCCATCGCTCTTCCTCCTAGACTTCCTCGCTGCCCCGTGTAGTATTCATAATAATGTCAAAATGGCTGTAAATTCAGAACTTTGACCATTCATTGAATACCATGGACCATGATTAACAACAGTCCCTTTTTGCTCCACCGTATTCCGCAGTTATGTTATGGGGAAGGAGAAAGTTTTAATTAATTCAGCGGTGGTCTGTCAGAAATTATGCGTTGGTGAGGTAAATAAATGATGAGAATTGGACTGGTGGACTAAACCAAAAGTATAACCATGAGGTCTTCCATCAGTGTAGTATGTTTAATACTATGTTATTTTGGAAAGTTGTCAAATGGATTATTTAGTTTCTATAACTTGGACTATACATACCTTTGTTTTTTCTAATGTAACAAAGGTGCTAATTCGTCACCGCGATTTCGAACACCTTCCTCCAGTGGAACGCCAATGTCTTATTTTTTTGTACATTCTTTGTATTGCCATTGATCCTTAATAATTAATGACGGTAGATGTAGCAGTTATATGTATGTCTGGATAAAAGTTGGCACAGAACAATATTTGTTCCTTTTTACTGATACTTCTAAAGTTTTAGATTTTTTTTTATTTGTCTTATATTTGGTTCTAATTATTTATTTATTATCACCACATTAATGCAAGTTCAAAAGTATTTTAAAACTATAATAACAATTTAGTAGACAAAATAATATTTACTTAATGTATATGTAGATTATTGTAAAGAATATGTACAAGTATTGTTCAATACTTTACTTAGGTGTAGACCTGCCAACCCTAATGGTTTCACAAGCCACTTAGATGACGCGCAACCATGCATCGAACCGCATTTCAGGCAAACTTGCTTTTAAAAAATGCAATACAAATAAAAAAAAAAGAATTAAAATTTATTGTTATACTATAATTAATAAACATGATAAGTAGTGAAAACCAAACTACGACTAAGCAGTTTTTGCGGCCCCCTTCAAGTTCAATCTGGCCCCTCCCAAAGATATAAAAATAATTGAAGATAACTTTTTTATTTCAATTTTTAAAAGAAATAATCATTTAAGCGCATATTAATATTTTATCATGGGCGAAATTTTCGAAAGAAGTCTAAATATTTTTTGAAATATAAAAAATATAGTCTGAATTAAGTAAGTGAGGGTAGTAAGTGTGCTCTTGTAGTAGCTCTTGATGAGACTGGGCGAATTTTTTTAATCTCTTCTTCTACTATATGTATGTGAAGAACATCATTTCTGATGTACCAGGATGCATTGACAATTCCCCAAAGAAATTTATTTTGGAATCTTTGTATAATTTGTTTGTTGCAATCTCTCATGCATCATAAATGCACAATTGGATTCAATTTGTCCTGATAGGTTTTAGGACATAATTGTACAGAAGAAGTTTGTTTTCAACAGACAGATTGGATTGTTTGCCTAAGAGCCAATGCATTTTTTAATACCTCAAGTTTAGCAGTATTAATTTTGTTTTTACATGATCTTTCCATCTGAATTTTGCATTCAATATCATCCTGAGATATTTGATCTGGTTTGAATAGAGGATCATTTGATTAATTGTAATCGGCAAATAGTTGATTTTCTTGTCAGTTAAATCAACATGCATAAACTTCGATTCATTTAGCTTTATTTTCCATTTTAAGGTCCATATCTTTATACTGTCTATTGCTGTGTTTAATTTTCTAGCGGTTCCCAGATTTTCATTTCCGATGGAAAGAACTGGTTTATCATCGCCGAATGTAGCCGTGAGATTTTGTTCAACTGCTGGGATATTAGCGGCTTAGAGCAGAAAGAATATTGGACTTTTCACACTACTTTGCGGAACACCGACGCATATTTCATGGAGCCAGGGACGAATAAAGCCAAGTATGGGCCCATAGGCATTGCAAACATCGGGGCCCCTCTCCCCTTTCCAATTAAATATAAAGTACTGTATAGAATTAATATCTAATTTGTTATAGAGTCTATCACTCTGATCCTGTTCACTTCAATACAGTTTGTGTAATAATAATAAATCAAATTTAGTAGTTAGGTAGGTTAATTAAATTTTATAAAACACTAAATTTTGATTTATCGGTACTAATGTATGTCATTTATTAAAGCAATACTATTGCTATCTACTGATAATGATTGTAATATAATGCAATTAATGCTTGGATAAAGAAAATAAACCAAAGTTATAACAATATTTTATTTATCGATTAAAAGGCCTTTTAGATTTTTAGGATCCGAGAAAAAGGGTAGTGAGCTAAAGTAGGCGTAGCATACGGGAATACCGTGGAATATGGGAATCATTAGACTTTAACGCATTTCCTAATTTACAAAATTAAGTACTAGTACTCAACAATCTAACATATCAATAAAAATAGAAAGGAAAATGTCACTTTTACTATAAAATGATAAAAAATAAATTTTGTTATGAAAAATAAATGAGAACTATATTTTCAATTTTTTGATCCTATACTATGTACTCTAATAAGAGTAATTTCTGTATGTCTGCAATATTCTCATACTTTTGTAATATGAGTTTTTGGGCATCAGAAATCGATTGGCGTAATCCTTTATCTCAAGAAAATTTAGTAATTACTGACCTGTTGTTTAGCATTACTGGTGTACAGTTATTTTTATTTTTTGTATAAGTTGAAATGGAGACAGGAGGAGGTGATGCCAATGGAAACTAGCGTTCACGGCATTGAACGCTAGTTTCCATGAGGCCCTTATATATAAATACATATAGGTTATTGTTTGTTTTTACATGTTTTATGTTTGTCTTTTTTTATCAGTGAAAATGTTATTGTTGATGAAATATTTATTAAAAATTTTTTTTATAATCTATGTCTATGACAGTATTTCCCAAAGTGGGGTACGCGAAAACCCAGAGGTACGGTAAGAGTTTGGTGCGTGTACGCGATGCATCGTGCTTTGAATTTAGAAAAGTAACAAACAAATTTCATTACTTGTACGTTTTTTTTTTTTGTATAAGGGTAGAAGACATTTTTTTTCATAAGACGGTGTATGACTAAAAGTCCACAAAAGTGTGATTCCTACTTACTAAAAAACCTCCTCTCTATTCGTCGTTGCCACCCCGCGGAACTGCTGTCACGCATTACTTCGCGATGGGCAGGATGGTTATGCGCCTACTTCTTCATTGGGCATCTTATTAAGCAATGGCTTGGCCTCTCCTCTCTCGCTCCTCAGCTCTGAGCTGTCGATAAGCGCTGCATTGTCTGCAACAGCGCTCGGGTTCTCTTGCCTGGCCATCATTAGAGCGACAAAGTTTTCCGGAACTGAATGTTCCCCAAGGTTCCTACCTAACTCTTCCTTTTTTTTTAGCAATGTATGGGCCATAGAGAACGCATGTTCCACTGTTTCATCCAGGCTTACTACTGTGTGTGTGTGTGTGTGTGTGTGTGTGTGTGTGTGTGTGTGTGTGTGTGTGTGTGTGTGTGTGTGTGTGTCTGTGTGTGTATCGTTTCGTATTCTGTATGTGTGGTTTTCAAATCTATGCGAAATTAATTTTTCAGCATTTATAGACATTAATTCCAAAAAAAGGAACAGTTTTTTTTTAATATAAGAAACAAAAATTAAAAATTACAAGAATAATGATGAAAATAAATAATAGCAAGAATGGTTTATAGTTTCTCAGATTTAGCTCTGAAAATGGTTAACATGTTTGGGGCGAAGTGTTTGTTTGTAATAAAAATCTACTCATCGTTTTGCTTCTTAAAGTCACCCCGACTGATATTGCCCTGTTATTATGATATTATTGGAAGATTTCTGAGCAAAGCATTGAGTCTATTAAATAACTAAACAGCCAAATTTTCGCCTGTTCAGGCATCTCCAGGACTACCATATATCACCTAAATGCAGACCAGAAATAGACAACTCACATCAAGATTCTAAAAAAAGATTAACCAAATAGAGATACATAAATCATTCTAAAAAAGTCCAAAATATACTTTGTTTATAATTTAATAATATATATGCAACAAACATAAGAAAATGTAGCCGACAAAAGTCTGAAACAACGCAACTTTCAGTCAGTGGCGTTTAGTGGCAGGATTTGGACCTTACGGAGCCCTGGGCGATACGGTATTGCGGAGCTCCCCGTAATTAGAGGGTTTGGAGAGTACTGGTACTGGTACTGGTAATGGTGGGAGGAGAGTCCGGTGCTAGGACGTAAATAGCAGATGGAGAATACCACGTGTCTCGGCCTTAGGTGGGCCACGAATTAGCCTTTATAACAATAAAATACAATATCAAAATATATTATTTGTACTCGTTGTTATACAATTAATAACTAATATTGTATCAGAACGTATAACACGCATTTTCTAATTTCGTGTAAGAAGCTTCAACAAAAGTCACGAGGGCCTCAAAATTTGGCAGTTTCGGGCCTCCAAAATCATGTTTACGCCATTTGTCCGGTGGTCCTGTCCCGGAATAATTAGAAAATTTTGAGATAGTATTTTATACCATTTGAGTGTTTTAAATTTACTCTCAAAACCCAGGTTCTTAACTTATAATTTTGTATTTTATTTCCAATTTTTATGTCCAAAAACAAGTTTGTACAATTCAAATTATATACTGTATAGCGTAGGGCACCGCTATCAGACAAATGTTAGGCTCTACCATGTAAACCGCAATTTCTATAAAATTCAAGCGTAAATTCAAAAGGAAATAAATAAGGTTCCTCTTAATCAAACTGCTTTGGACTTAAGTTGTTTCACACTTTTAACGACGATATGTTGAAAAGTACCTCTGAGATATACTATATCAAATGGTTTGCCTTTTTTAGAATCTTGGTTCTCTACATTTGGACTAGCCTTACTTCACGTTTTTCATCCCTGAATTAGGGAAACTTTGATTGGTTAGTTATTTACCGAGATACGAGGCATTGTTTTGGAATTTTTCCAAACGTTAATGTTCTAACTACCTGGTTTATTTAAAAAAAAGATGATTTATACTATATGATTTATACTTTATGGAAAGGATGCTTACATAACACTTAAAGTCCCGCTATCGATACGCAGATGACACAGACCGGTCGAGAGAGTAATGAATGAGACATAAACAAGGGGCGAGGGACAAGACGAAGGGTGGGGGAGAAACGCCGGCGACCAGTGCGGCTCCGACTGTACTAGGGAGTGGTGTATCGTGTCCGACTTCTCAGCTCGTTGCGTGTCATGCCGCCTCCTTAACATCGTCCCAAGAAGAGGATGCCGTCCAAGAAAGACTACGATCTCGTCCAGAATGACGACTATGACACTCGGATACCCCTTCACCCGGAGGAAGCATTCCACCACGGCATCACATTCCAAGCAAAGGTCAGTTAATAATTTTTTTTTTAATGAACAGTTCTAGCATTCGGAGGTTATACCAAATTTTACTAAGATTATGAATATTTTATTTTCACCTAATTAAAAATCTTCCTTAAATCATTTCATTACACGTGGGTACGTTTTCCCTCACAAAACTAAAGGACTTATCAGTGTTAAGCATTAAATTTACTTAGGAATTTCGGTTTTTAAATGGAACTGTAAACTTATCAAAGAATTACAAACAGTAAATTGCAATTTTTTTGTCTTATTTCTGATCCGTATTTTTCCCTATATAATCCCATTTACAAAATATAATACTCTTCGTTATAGAACCTTCCTACCCTGAAGATACTGAGTTTATATCTTCTAGCACAGTTAGAATCAAAAAGTAAATAAGGCATTTTAGCATAATGGTCGTAGCGCATTCGTTCAAGGATATCCAGTCGGTCCACCCGGTACAGCTACAAAATTTTGTTATCTCTTTTAAAAAGTGTTACCATATTTGAAAGATTATTTGACTATTTTAATCGCAAATGTTTACAGAATTAAAAATTTAATGAACTTTTCATATCATATTTTATTTTCATGTCCAATCATATAAACTGTAATTCGTCTTAACTGAGCAAAAAAAAAAAAAAATACTATTTGAATCGTACCAGTACATTGGTTTTCTCAATGATTAAACCCTAAAGTAAATTTCAATTTTTTCATAGAAGTGATACATGTTGTTTCGGATGTTATATTTTTAGTAGTAGAGATTTTTTAAAGTAATAATTTATCCAAATTATGGCGCCAGCAACTAATGTGTCAATTCAGTAGAGATCTTAAGATTTTACTAGTGGCTTATAAAATATATCTCCGTAACATTAATAGTGGTCACCAGCGGGCAAAAAATGTCTTAAAATATAAACGAAAAAATTTTCATTATAACATTGTGTCTTGTTTTATTTTATCGTTCAATTTTATTTTTGAAGGGAGGTGGGGCGAAGCAGCTATCACGGATTCAGTCGAACACAACTTCCTTTGCAGAATTCAAGTGTAGAGTGACGGGGATGACTTTTTTTTTTAAAATTAAGGTTAAAAAGAGTTCTGGCACATTTAAATCTTTGCAAAGCAATGACATGGCTTTGTAATTAACAAGGCCTTTAAGATTTAAATGTCACCTTTCCCATTCCTCATTAGTTGTGGAATTATCCAGTTTTGCATTGTACGGTACGGTGCCTTATACCGTACATATTAGCATTTATATTAAGTTTAGTGAGTAAATTTGCATTCAAATTCATTTTAATGTTAACCAAATCAGTTTAGTTACAATAACAGACTATATTAGTTACATTAGTAAACTTATGCAGGCACATATGATCTTCAATGATTGTCTTTTGACCGATTTGGTATCAAATGATAAATCATACCATTTCATTTGTTTCGTAGGTATTTTTTAAATAGAATTATATTTTAGTGGATTTAGAAAATAACGACACTATGATGAACACTTATGAAGTACATCAAATTTGAACTGAGAAAGACCTTATCTTCATTGGAATGTAATAACTGCAAGATTATTGTTAAATTGTACAGACTTCGAATTTCGTCCTATGAGTTTATAAATATAAAATATATCTCAAGATGAGATATATATATATATATATATATATATATATATATATATATATATATATATATATATATAAATTTATATATATATATATATATATATATATATATATATATATATATATATATATATATATATAGATTCCTTTGTTCTAAACTAGAGATTATTCAAAATTGTTTGGGCAGTTTTAAGTTCTTGTGCCTATGATTCAAATTGCATTTGACAAACACACTGCATTTCGATGCCTTAATTTTCCTCCGTTGAATTTTTCAGAAATTTTTCAACTCAGACGGTGAATGAAATACATTTAAAAGAGATCGACTGGCAAGATTGGCGGCGTCTGAGAGCCGCTCAAGAGATGTATGCTAGGTAGAGCAAAAGATAGTGAAGCAGCGATGGTATTAGTAGAATATTACATCGTATTAAATGCAGTAATGGAAACCTCATTTCAACTTTATAAAGCAATGCTATATTTCGATAGAGAAGTGGGCCCCATCACCCTGGTTGAAACATAAACATTCGATTTTGTTTTATTAGATTTAAGAAGAAAGATTCTATAGATGACACCTTAAACAACAAGTTTATTTATATTTTAATGCATTAATTATATAGGCCGGTTTAACTATACTGTTTGCTTGGCGATTTGAGTCTGGGACGTTGCTACTAGAGCTATTTATTGGAGAGAGAGAGAGAGCAAAATATAAAATTTCCCTATTTTCTTTTTTTTTAATCAAATTTCCCAATTATCTTAAATATTTTAATTGTTCTAACTATATTATGAAATATTTTAATTTTCCCAACTCTTTTGTATTTCAACTTTTCACTTACTTATTAATAAAATTCTAATCTCTTATGTCGAAACGTATAACTCTTTGAGTAAAATATTTTACCACAGTTGGTAAAGTTTTTCGCAGTTGGAAGTAGGTTTTCAAATCACAAAGTTCCCAACTTTTTGGATTTTCAAATTATTGGGGAAGATTTGTCTGACTCTCCCCTATCTAATTCTCCTATGGCGATGTCTCTGTTGACAGTTTTCCTAAGAACAAAGTAAAGCACATTTAAAAATAATCAGTTTATTCGTTCTCCAACATCTGGTTGGCAGGTGTGCGATGAAGCATTGCTTAACAAAGCGAGGGATAGCCTAGTGGTTGCTTTTCAACCCGACGATGAGATTGTTGAAGGTCAAATTGGATGATATTATAATTATCAGATGTTGCTTTAGTTTCAAAGTACAGGGGTTTTAATTTTTTTTTCATAAGCATCTTTTAAATCTTGCAACAAAGTTCGCAATCAATTAAGATGTGCTTATTCCTGATTCGTGTAATATTTAGGAGTAATCAAGAAACTATAAACCAAACCAAAAGAATAAATTAGAAAATTATGAATCAGTTTTTGTTGATATGTAGGTAAAATTGTGACAAATAAATTAATTTAAAAAAAAGGAAATGCATATTTCCATTAATTTTAAATTAAAAAAAAATTAAATAAACTCTACCTTTAGATTTAAAAAACTTTCCGATAAGGTTTTCGCGACGATCGGTTTGTCTAAACTACGTTCTACGGAAACGCACTTTTACTGGATCTGAGACTTCACAAAGGCTATTGTATCGCCTGTGGTATTGAAATTAGTGCTGAAACTGCTAGAATTTTCTGAGAACTCATTGTAATACATAACGATACAACAGGTATGTATATGTCAGTTGGACATGCTAGAGCTCGCATTACTTGTCGCAGTAGATGATCCAGGGGAAGGAGAAAGGGAACGACGTCCCAGAGCTCTATAAATAGAAAAATTAGATAAATGACTGATACAATATAGACTAATTTATAATTTCAGAGGGCCTCCGGACCCCCTTATCTCCCCTCCATAACCGAGAGGGCCCGCAATATCGTATCGCCCAGGGCCCCGCGAGGTCTGGATTCGCTACTGCTTAGAAGAGTTCGATTGAGAGATGATTCACTGATGGTGCGGGATTGAATATCTTCGAAAGTAGAGACTGAGCTCACGTTTTCAATAGATATTCTCTTAATACTATTTTTTCATGTTATAAATCTTTCTACAATATAGTTTTAAATCTGCACCATTTATTTATAAATGCGAGAACATTGACTGTAAATTGCGTTCAGCAATTATAGAAAATTTAGATCTAAAACTCTCCTGATTGCTGACATGAGAAGAAGTGCTGGTTGTGGGTAGAACTGGGAAATAATCGCCGCAAGATATGAAAAACTTTATTAACTCCACAATATCCACAATGAGATTCACTGAATTATATAAATAAAAATAAATTCATTGAAAATATTTAAATGATGTTTTAAATTTTAAACTTTTTTTTCCAGTTCAGTATAATATTAATATCATCATTATAAATTTCTAATTAATCAAAATGAAAGTTTAAACTGAAATAAAATGGATTGGTAATATAAACAAAAATATATGAACGTCGTTTGCAGATAAGTGGTATTATTAATACTGGAAAACATTCAATCCATCTAGCTGAACACAAGGATTATAATTGCTATTTGTTTTTATGTATGTTCCTTAAAATGTAATTGAAACGAAGCTTTATTTATTTAAAATAATATTTAGGTATAATAGGAAAAAATCGTTTTTCAATTATGAAATTTTAGGTACTTATATGCTAAATGAAAAAAAAAAATTTTTTTTTTTAGGTCTGAGGTCTCTAAGAATTAAAAATTCTTGATTTATCTGTTCAATATTCTAGGCCATTTTCAGAAATGATTTTTGTTTTAAAATTTGAATTGCCTTTTTTCAAAATGGAAAAACTTTCTTTTTTTTTCTAATCTTTTTGAAAATTACCAAGAATATGGTGAAAACGACAAGAATAAATAAATATTGGACATTTTTATCTAATTTATTCCACCTGGAGACATGGGGCATTTAGGAAAAATCAAATTGTTCTTCATCTCATCAATATTTAGCTATCTAATCTATTCTAAGGTATCATTATTTTAATTCTTACCTCAAATAATTTTTAATAGAACTTAAAAACTGATTATGTTTATTACAATTAAATACTTCATGGAACTTGATTTTGTCTTAATAGTATTTAGTAAATACTTATTCATTGATGCACTGAAAATAATATTAACGTAAAAATTAAGATATTTACGTTGATCGAAAATTAATTTTCAATATGTTGCGCTAATCTTTTATTTGGTAAAGATTTCATTTATTGCTGAAATTTATTAATTTAAAGGTTTCTAGAAAATTACATTTTCCGCCCTGTAATCCTCGGCCGTTAGGTGTCTGCTGGAATGATACGCTGAAGGATGTGAAGTAAATGTAGTGAATTGAGCTAATGACAGTGGTTCTCCTAAATAGTTCGCACTACGCTCAGTTGGAGACCGTTCCCCCGCAGCCGAGGTATCAAATGGTCTGCACAACAGACTTCAAAGTCGCTTTTATTTTCGTCGATGTTATATATTTGCTGTCGTGAATCTGGTACATATCTGAACTTACCATTGCGGCAAGGACGGGGCTATTAATCAGAGGGTCACTAGATGACAATCTAATTAACTTTATATTTGAATTCATAAATATGGACAAAATGACATATATGGTTAGTAGAAGAAACTGTGATAATTTCTGTGACATACATATAGTAGGGAATGCGTTTGAATAGGTAGTGAAATTTGAGTATCAGTGGTTTGCAATAACCAGGAAAAAAATCTAGTGCGGTGCGCGCATCACAAAACTTTCAAGACAATAGGCGCAACCAACAAAATGAAACTTTTACAAAAAACTTAAACGTAAACTGTTTTCCTGGTATTTTCACGAACTAATTTTAATGCTTTAAGTGATAAAAACATTGTGGGTCACCATGCAGAATTACAACCATTAGCCATAGAACGGGAGAAATCTAGAGGCAAACAATAAAATAATTTTCGTTTTTTTTTTTAGGGATCCTCCTGTAGATCTTTTTACCGTCGATACATTTCAAGAATCTTGCGATTTTTGTAACAATTTAATTGTGGGTGTAAAATGAATGGTACGGGATTTGTTTTCTTTCACTTAACTAGATTAATTTTATTAGTTAATTAAGTTATACTTATTAATAAACATTTTAAAATATTTTGAGCTGATATGGGTTAGATAGGAGTTTTTTTTAATTTTTAAGGAATTTGTATTCTTTCATTTAACTAGATTAGTTTTATTAGTTACTTCAGTTTTACTTATTAAAAAACATTTTAAAATATATTGAGCTGATATGGGTTAGATAGGAGTGCTGGTGGACAGCAATTATAGCCTATAATGGTGGACCGCTGGGCAGCCCCGATCCTAATGAGTTCTCTGCCAACTGCTGTCAGCTGATGCTATTGTCGGGTTGATGAGAGCCAATCACCATTCGGATAATCGGCACGTGTTTTGTCCACCGACCCTCTCCCACCCATCTACCGGCTAAAACTTATATTTAGCTCTGTCGATTAAAACTATATCTGTATTGCTCACTCCTATAATATTGTCTAAAAATATACCAATATCAATCTGAGGTGGTTGTTTGAAGAAGAAATAGAAAGGAAATACACTAACACTAAAATTATATAAGTGATGGTCCAAATAAACTTGGACAGAAAAGGACAAAGGTTAGTGCAGAAGAAAATTTTGATGCATTCTAGTTTTTTGGGTCTCTGGACTTTAATCTGAGGTTTTCTGGCAGACATTTTGCCCGGAACCTTGGTTTTCCATCTATATCTCGGAAACAATAGTTTTATTCAAACAAGACCTCTCTCTACCAAATTAAAGTAGACAAAATTTCTACATTTTATGTCAGTAAAAAATGCCATTTCGATCAACCATTAATCTGCTAGAGCGCGCTAAAGCCGTATAAAAAATTGACAAATCCATTTATGGCTCATTACATATGATTTCCATAAAAACTAGCCAAGTTGTCCTACTTTTGACCATGCGTACTGTTATACTTTATGAAATATACATTAAATATTTGAAAAGTATGTATTACCTATGTACATTGTGCTTGTTGCGTGTTTCGAAGTAAGTGTATAAAATTAAAGAGAAAATGATGAAAAATATGTAGACAAATAATTAAAATAACATTAAATTAATTAAATAATAAACTTGAGGGTGTAAACTGTAAAGCTCTTTACTTCCATTTTTTAATAAAATCGATACAGCATTGGGTATATTTTTTACTCACTAAGTAAAAAAATGGAATTAGGGAATTTTGCAGTTCATACCCTCACTTGTATTTATAGGTTTTTGTTTGTTAAAAGTTAAAATATCAGTTAAAGTAGTCAGTTGAAATTCGATGGCCGTCCTTCATCATACTCGGGTGCTGCAACAGAGTCATCTGTTGTATATATAGAACAGAAGGAATAAATAGGATGGAATTAGTGGGTTATTTTCGATAGTGGTAGTCACAAATTAGATTTGGAAAAGATAATGTTATAGGCAAACGACATAAGGAAGAACATTTTATAGTGCATACGTCTGATAATAACCTTTTATTATTGAAATAAGAATTAACTAACGAATTATGCACGTAATTAAAAGAATGTTAAACAAATCAAAATGTTCAAAAAAATATTCAAGATTGTTTATTTGACAATATACTTTTTTAAAATTTATTTTCATCCCAACCTCGCCTTTATGGTCATACGGGATTCGGTCACAATCCGTGTCTCACTGTTATAAATTTTCCGATCATTTAAACATGCTTTCTTATTTTCCATACCGAGACATCTTCCTATGGTTTTACCGTTATTCGTCTTCTTCTGTTTCTACTATCTAGACTGCAGTTAGGTAATACCACCGTCACCTTCCAGCCACATGTGAATTCCTTAAACCGCGGGAAATTTTCTTCATTCACCAAACGAGGAAATTCTTTCTAAGTAAGATCGTAGATTCCCGCTGCACTTATTATCTTAGTCCTTAATGCTAGAAATGCGATGCAGATCGTGATCACATGCTCAGCTGTTTCCAGGACGCCGCATGTGGCGATCAATTCATATTTGACAAGGTATATAACTGAAGTAAAGGCTTTTCCATTCTTCAGCGTAACCTCCCGGCTTATGTTCCGCCCACAAGGGTCTTCCTCCTCATATAGTTGTTGATCTGAGTTATCAGGGTAATTGCCAAAGTTTCGCCTGAAGGTCCATGTTGACGATATAGTATTCGTCTCTGTCCATTAGCACCTTTCTGCAAGAACCAAGGCCCACCTATCTGCATCCACAGTTTCTTGAGCAGGTTTTGGTGTATCTGCACGTCACCAGCTTCAGCAATGCAGGAAAATCAGTGGTGATCGGTTCAAGATAATTTCTGGTTCCCTTCCAACCACACCCTTCCTCACGTTTCTCCACAGTGGTGATCCATTGTTGAACTGATGGTACACTCTAAAACTGTGCTGAGTAGCTGTTAGTAGTTCTGCTATTTTGGACAAGGCTATGAACGCTGATCTCTTGTACGATAGGAATCTGAGTTGGTTCAAAGAGGTTGCTGTCCTCTCACTTTAATCCTGTACTAGGGCGTACGCATGAAATTCTTCAGAGGGAGGACCGGTTCTAGAGAAATGTAGCTGATATATCTGAAATATCGGTAATTTACATAATTGTCTTTATTCAAGACAATTATTGAGTAACAGACGCAAATTTGAGTGTTTTGCGGCTGTTCAGAGCAAAATTTTTCTAATTATAATATCACTGATTTCAAGAAATTATTTTTGAATCGGAAGATAATACCATGTGTTTTGTAGATTTCTGGAGCTATTATTTATAATTTCAACAGTTTTAAGAAAACTTAAAAAAAAAATCGGACGAAAATCTTAGCTTTTTGGAGCAGAATGACATTTTTCCAAAAAAAATTTTAAAAATCTGATGTGAATTCGGCTGTTTTGTTGTTGTCTGGAGCAGTATTCAGCTCGTTTTAATTTCAGGATGATTTCAGTGCATATTTGCCAATGATGTAAAAGTTCATGCCAGAGCTGTTTGGTTCCTTAAGGATATCGTTTTTGCCGCGTAAAACATTTTACTTAATGCATAATATTTCTGTTCCTTAAAATTGTTGATTTCTTAATAATGTAATTGATCAACTAATATCGATAAATTGAAAACGATTAGATTGAACAGTTTTAAAAGTCTTCCCACTTCTTTTTTTCTAACATAATTATCTTTTTTCTATTTCTCACAATTTAATAATTATCCTTTTGGATGAGGGAAGTAAGACCTTCAGCATACGCCCATGCCTATAAAATGAAACCAGGTAACGTTCCCCTGCTTGTCCTCTGCTGCTCTGATAAGTAACCTGTGATTTTTGGGAAACACTCGAAATTGCAGCAAGATCGGGGTTTTTGGAAAGACTCTACACAATCATCCATTTATATTGATCGAAAAGGACGAAATTGTCTCACAGCCACTTATAGCATGCAAGAAAATGGTGCCCTTATAAAACGTTTGGTTGTTAACAGCATTTCTGAGTATGATGAACTTTGTCGCTTTCTGGTAGACATTTGTTTTTTTACTAAAATCGAACAGCGAACTGGTGAAGAAGATAAATTTGTTGGGCCTCTGCTTGTTCAGATACACCAAATAATAAATATACCTAAGTATGAATTTTATATATTTTTTTGCGTATGTCCATGAAATTTAATATCATGAATGGTCGTAAGTAGCGTAACCATGGATAGTTTTTATAGAAATCGGACTTGAAGAGCCTTAAATTGCATTTTTGCCACTTTTTGGGATTTTGGCCTCATATGCAGCAGTCTATAGCGGCTTAAAGGTTGATAGTAGAAATATTTTTATGGAAATAAAGTGTAAAACGTTTTGTCTACTATAATTTGGTAGATGATGATCTTGTTTGAATAAAACTATAGTTTTCGAAATATAGTTGGAAAACCAAGGTTCCGGGCAAAATCTCTGTCAGAATACCTCAGATTCAAGTTCAGAGATCCAAAAAACTAGAATGCATCAAACTTTTCGCCTATACTAAACTTTTTCCTTTTCTGTCCAAGTTTATTTGGACCATCAATCATATAATCTTAGTGTTAGTGTACTTATTTTCTATTTCTTCTTCAAATAACCGTCCCCTCCCCCTTGAAAATTCCCAAAAAGGCCACTTTTCGCCTCCTCGCCCAAGTATTTTTATGACGCAGGTTGCATCGTAACCCCTACCCCTACTGTGGGCACCCCTGATATCAATATCACATTTCGGTAAACTGTAGTGCCAAAATGAATATACCTACCTATAGGAATCAATGATTATGGTATAACAAATAAATTCAAGTATTTACCAGTGATGTCGGAAGTGTGCTCATTGAATGATTACGTGTACGTATTCATAATTTGCCTAGAAATTGTCTTAAATATGTTTGGATTAGGGATGTAAATATCGAAGAAAATATCGATATACGGTTTTCAAATATATCGACAAATTAATTCGAAAAATCCATAAAAATATCGATATTAAAAAAAAAAAATATTACGGGCCTCGATAATTTTAATCTTTTAAAGTAGATGAATTGAATTAAAGGATAGGGTATTGTAAAGTAACCAATCTTAGATTTGTAATTGTTTTAATAGCAACAATTAAATATTTATTTATTACTTATCACAAAAAATAAGTATAAATTTACTAATATTTATCATTAAAAAAAACTTATTACAAGGAACTAGAAAAATAATGAATTAAATTACTTAAACATAAAATGAAAATTAAAAAGGAGGGAATGAAATCATTATTGAATGGGTTGCTAAAAACATATCAAAGTATTAATATTTATTTTGAAAATGACTTATTACAAAGAACTAGAGAAAAAAATTAATTAAATTGCACAACATAAAAAAGAAAGAAAAAAAAAGGTAGAAAATGAAAATTGAATTAATAATAACTCAAATTAATAAATAATGACTCAAACTTTAGTAATCGAACCCTCTGTCCTTGTTTACATTTATAATTTTATTTTTAATTTGGGAAAACATATCGGTTTCGATAAGCGATATATCGAATTAAAGATATAGAACAAACATACCGATATTTTCCAACATCTCTGGTTTGGACACAAGCTACGTTCGTCAACGTTAGTATTTTAATGTTAGGCCACATTAGACATTTAATATGGTTTCATCGGGATCCATCGATGTATATACATTTTTCGTAATTTATTAATCATAATAATTATTGCTTACCCGGGATAGCCCAGTGGTAAGGCACTGCACTCCTATTCTTCTGGTCTTGGCTTCGAGACCGCCTGACAGATAATTATTTATTCTGATATCAGCCATGGATCGACTCTGTGGGGTCGGGAGACCCTCCTGGGGCTCACCCATCCTCTTTAAAATGGGTATCATTAATTAAGCGGAAAAACCTGGGGATTGAGCGTGATCTCGACCAAATCTCCTCGTTGCACAACTGTTTAGCTTGAAACAGTATGGTCCTTACCAAGTACTGAACCAAAAACACTTCAAAGGTTGTAGTTTTTAGTTACAGATTTTTTTTATTATTTCTTACTACTCACAAATTTTGTTTAGTTAATTCATGAAATTAAAAGAGCCGAGAATGTAGTTAGTTGAGAATGTAGTCAGAAATGATAAACTAATTTTAATAATTAAAAACAGTAAAAAGATATGAACCGTGTAATATGAAATATTAGTTCTGATGGCACTCCTCCCGATTTTAGAGTTATGGGACGGATTTGAAAGGATGACTACAGTGTGAATCTTATTATTTTATTTTTTTTACTAACAATACGATAGCTTTTCTCTAGACAGTTTTGATTTTATTTAAAATGTTGTAATTGATGAGTATTAGTGAAAAACTCACATTTTGTATCTTACTTTTGTTTGTATAATGTTATATACAAAACACTCAATATATCAAATATATAAATCAATATATTCAAATTGAATTTTTTTGAAAGGTCATTTTCATTGTTCCTGATTTAACTCTAATTTTAACCCTAATATTTTGAGATTTCTTAAACATTATTCCTGAAATATTGAGAATAGTTATGAAATAAATTATACTGATTTTTTCATTAACCATCTTAAGCCACAGTGTCAGTTCTTTGTTAACACGAACTAAATTGTAACTATAATAGCGCCGTATTCAATTGGTTTCTATACGTTTTCGAAATAAATATAACGGCCGAAAATAACTATCGATACTTGCAGTATCATTATCGATATTAAAAAAATAAAAAATCTGTTCCTAAAAAAATTTGTTTTAAAATTTATTTATTTAATTGACTACCGAAAAATTCATTTAATTCTATCATACTAACCTTCTGTTTTTTCTACAAGTATTGTTTTAGATAAATCGAAGAAAGGCTATGATTAAGTCTTAGCAAAACCGTTTCGGGTTTTTAGTCGTATTTTCTCCGAAAAAATAGACAATTGTAGTGGGTCGAAGGTCGGAGGTTAGCGGCTATCCGTTTCATAATCCCTAGAGCACGATTATGGAAGTTTTGGAGATGTCTGATATATATATTTTGTTTTTCCTCGCTACATTTGATCACCAGCAGCGGCCTCCTTTGGGTCAAATTAGTTGAAATTCTGTATGAAGTATTTTCTGTATTGAAGGTCAGCGGAGAGGCAAAACAATATAATAAAAGTATAAGAAAATTTCGGTATGTTAGGAAACTTGTCTTTTGTGGGTCTAAACTTTTTTTTGCTCCCCCGTTTTATAATATTTTTATTTTAATGAAAATACGACTTATGTTTGTGGGTATGAAAATCATATCTTTTCGTACATTTCATATCATTTTCCAGCTCAGATCCTTTGAAAACAGACTTCAGAGTAAGAAGAGGGATCGAACCAATGCCTTAATGTTTTTACTTTCCCTTACCTAAATATGAAACATATATTAAGAAGAAGTATTGCGATCGTGAAAATTTTCGAATTCGAGTTTTCAATGGAAATACACGTTGTAATGCCCTCTAAGTCCCAAAACCATTTCTCGCAAAATGGCCTGTGTGTCTGCGTGTCTGTGAACAGTCTAGCTCAAAAACGAAAAGTCGTGCGAAGCTGAAACTATGTATTTAAGGTAGGTATGTTCATGGGATGTTAAAGAAACTTTTTCATCAAAATTGACTGCCACTTTGTATTATCTATTTTACACTTTTTTACAATTTTCTCGTAAACGGCTGTAACGATTTTGATAAAAACTTGCTGAAAGTCTTCTCCTTAAAGCTCTTTAACTTTTCATTTATATAGTAAATCACCTTGGAAATGCAGGGAAAAAAGTAATGATGACAAGAATATTTTATTTACGCATTACTAAAAAGTATGCATGAATAATTAAATTTTCTCAAAAACAAAAAAATAATCATCAAAATCGGACCAGTATCTTTTATATCATTTAATGGAAACAAAATTATTCCATGGAAACTAAACCGAAACTTTTAAAATATTTTTTCAGCTTGACAAACCAAAAATATTTAGTGTACAGAATTGTAGTACTAAAGTTATTTGAAAAACTAATTTATTAAACTTTTGTGAGAAAAGACTAAAAGAAGTGCATTCTGTTAAGTTTATTTCGAGTAATGTTTATTTGAACTCTTTGAAATAATCTTAAAGATTATTATTATAGGTTGGTAAGGGAAAGTTGTGAGATGCGCGCACCCACCAGATTTTTTGTTAGATCCAATTCATGTTACAGCTATCACAAGTTGAATGATGTGAGTTTGCCTAACTTATAGCTCTAATTATTTTAATTTAATTTACCTAGCTTAGTTATTAGTTTGGATTTGAATTCATAATGACAATAAGTCGGTTACATACCATGAAATGAAGTTTCTGAACTAACCAGTAACTGTACCCAGTGGTTAACTAATTGGATCCATATGCCGTACTGCTGTACGAATTTCTGGATAGCCGCAATCATCGTTGATTAGATGGCACTGGTTTTACGGATCTCATAACTGAGCCCGTAACTGTATATGCTTTTCTATTTTATGTTGTTAGCCAACAGTAAACAAACATTAATTCCATAGTTTTATTGTAGGCAAATCTACATCAAAATTCATGTCGCCCATTTGTGAACTCAGGAAGCATTTCTTTGTATGAGTTATGGAATAATGAATGAAACATTTCTAAATTCTTGAAATTGTTATGATTCATACGCGTACACGAATATCCGGGTTTACAAACGTGTTCTATATTTATATGCAACATTTCGAAGTATGCTAATTATCCCAGTCATTCAAGAAAGCCATCTTCTTGAGTCAGCTGGGTGAGGTGGGGTCACTTCGTCGAAGTTTGACGTCACCAACCTGTTCTACCTGCACCTTAGTTGGTACTCAATATGGCGTCATCTCCCAGCTACCTCAAAGGTGAACGCCTTGCGGTTTTATATTCTCTGAAGTCTATTGCACTAGCCGTTTTATGACAGGTGTGTTATAGGTGTGTAAGGAATCTACAAAAAATCAGTTTTATAATTCCTCTCTCACTCCCTGCGTTAGATTAAATCAATTATTCTGGATTAAATATAGCTGGATGTGTTCAAATACTATGATCTTTGTCCTGTTGACATTTTTTTTAGTATGAAAGTGGGTGTTTGTCAGTTCTGTCTTGCGGAAAATTAAAATCGATGCACAGTTTCTTTTCTTTATAGAATTACATATCTTATGGGTTGTTCTGGCTATTTTCTCCAAGTGATATATTTTGCCCGATACTTCGACTACTGATCCAGGTGACTTCTCCAGAAAGACTGATAAATAAAAAAGATTACGATTTATCTATATATTTATCGAAAATAATTTTTATTGTTAAAATACAAACCAAGACTTGGTAAAAAATTGCTGTTTGATTTTCTTGCTTTGTGTTAATTTTTGCTATCCAGTACTAAAGTTTTATTGAAATATAATGCCATCTGTAAGAACGATTCTAACGGTGTCTACGTTAGTGCTTAACAATTCTTTTTTTTATGTTAAAAAATTATGTTTATAGAGGTTTTAGTAATTAACGTGATTAATTGTAAGGATATAATGTTGCATATAAAATTTGAGGGTTGAATGCTTTTGCACAAGCAGTCTCATTGGTTGATAACTGAGGCGTTGACTATGAAAAGTACTATAAAAAAAATGTGTTCCTTTTTTTTATCTATTCAATTATGTATTGTACAAATCTTTTGTTTGATTCGCATTATATCCATTAGTTACAAACTCTGAAATGAGTTTTTTCCTACTTGTTTTAACGAATAAAGTATTTTGTTAGCACTGTAAAATTTGTTCAGGCTGACACCAAGTAAGGCCTTAGTTATCCTTCCTCCTAAAAAAATAATGTTATGCACTAGTGCTCCTGGGGGAAGGGATGAGAGGAAATTACAGTAATAAAAGGAAATTGTTATTATTCAGAAGGCTCCCGCCCCCGACCATTTCTCGGACTCTATTCTTTGGCTATGTTCTTGCTGTTTAAATGTCCCCATCATTATTTTTTTCCATCCGTTCTCGCATCCTCTTCTTCTTAATTTCTAAACCTGTCAACGAATAAGCCGAAGAGATTTTTGTAGATTGAAAACATCTTACTGTGATTGATTAATTGTTCTCTTAATCATTTGCAATATATTGTATATCCATACTATGTCTTATCTATAGATTATTTCTATTGCCTTATTTTTTACTACTAAAATTTCTTTGTTATACATTTTACAAACGATCAATAGTCTTTAAAACGATCATTTGCCAAAAGAGATTTAATTCATGAACTAATAAATATTATGGACCTTATACCCCAATCGCCCGACGACCCGACGACTATACTTCAATAAACCGATTTATTTTTCTATTTACTTCTTCCTGTCCATTCGTAAATATTTACATGTTATCAAGCATTCTCCAAACCAGATGTGACCCTTTTGAATCTTTACTCTTAGCCTTGCTTGCATATTTACCCTTTGTTTTAATTAATTGGAACGTCGGTTTCTATTGACGATTTCTCAGTCTCTTTTAGAAGATCAGCAGTGTTAATGAAGTTCTGAACATTCCACGCGTCTCCTCACATATTACATTTCTTTCTGTACTTTATCATTGCTGTTCCATCGTGACCCATCCGTAATATGGGGCTTGTTGTTTCAACCGCGTTTAGCGAGCATACAATATAGTATCAAACTGTATTGGGCCGGATGACTATTTTTCCTAACCTAAAAGAACAATTAGCAGAACTGACTTTTCTAACCTTTAAGCTTGAGCTACTTGGTATCATCGTAGTAATTGTTTTTCATGGAATCATTTTGTGGTGTTGCTCACTCGACTGATCATAGTTCTTAGAACGCTGGTCAAGAAGAAGCGAATGCTGCGTGTACATCTCCTTAGTAGGCAAGGTGGTGATATCCAGTTCGTTTTGCTACTCCTTTCTGGGCTCCTTCGTTACATCATCTTTATTCTGATATAAAGGGCTTTTTGAAGCTATGCAAGCCTATGTATGATTCGCTTGGTCTCTCTACTTGCCCTTCCGCTGATCTGATGTCTTTATTTTATTTATCCTCTTTTAGGATCATATAATATATATATATATATATATATATATATATATATATATATATATATATATATATATATATATGTATATATCTTATAATATTTTCGGCTGTACGTTTTACTTATTCTTTTTGAAAATGTTTATTCGTTTGAATGTTTAGCATTTTCCTTGAGAGTTATCATTTGAATCTTTTAATTGAATTCTTATTCCAAATCACATAACATAAATTGTAGGACAAAGCTCAAACCTTCATCTCGGAAGTATTCTAGTTGTGCACCACTAATTTCAGCGAGTAGCCCATAAATAATCGGCAAAAACAGCAGACACATCAAGTGATCTAACAACAACCTGATGAAAAGTTGATGGGTTTCTATTAAGATCATATCGTTTGTATCAGCTTTTAACAGATCAAACTTTTTGAGTTTAGCTCCTTTCGTTTTCGAAGTGCCATGTATCCTAGTTCATTTTGTATTGTTTTAATCTCTCACGTACTTGCTTTTCAATAACGTGGTTTTCAATTTTCTGTTATTAAAATTTATACCTTTTAAAAAACTTGCATCTAGTAATAATCTTTAAAATAGCAATTATGATATATTAGTTTCGAATTTATTTTTAAATTATCCTAAATTTTTTTTAAATATTGATTTAGTCTAGTGACTTAGTAAGCCTTAACCAGCAGCAATTCGAGGATTTAATTTTGGGGGCTAATACTGGGAGTCTGGGGATAGTGATACCTCATCACAACAATTTTATACCTCATAGTACAATTTAATTGTGGGCCTACATTAACAAAGCAATTTTTTTGTGCATTACGATTTGAAAAGAGATCATTTGGTAATTATTTAACTATTCGGATCAGATAATTCATGGAAACGAAAATGGACCAATTTATAAAAAAAAATACTTTTTTGTTTCGGGAGAGGTCAGTCTAAAGGTCTCTCCGCCCTAGAAAAAGCCTTTTACCTCTGTTTCACATGAATTAATTTTGTTGTTGATTTTTATCTGCGAATTGATTATCCATTTTCTTAGTTAGAAAAATATTTGTGGTCTTGTAGTTTTCGGAAATATGAATTGTTTATCACATTACCTCATTATCTGTTTGTGAGTTTTCAGATCAATGTATATCATAATCATCTTAAAGATAACCCGGATTTCGTGTAGTAAAAAAGTTGTAAAACGTGCAAAAATGTGCAACGAAAAATAAAATTCCTTCATTTATTTTTTTTGCTAAACAAAACAAAAAAAAAAATCTACGTATTTTTTTTTCTTTCATACACCATTCATCTTTGCCGGCAGAACTTAACTCTTTGGATTTACGATCCATTTTGGTGGATTGTCTTTCAATTCTGATCATTTTTCCCATTTAGGATTTATATTTGAATAAGATATAATTAATTAGATGAAAAACATGAGCAGATAACTAACTAACTAACTAGTCAATATCACAACTGTTACAGCATGAATAATTTTTTTGCTCGACCAATTTCCGATATTTGTTTTTAATTAGGTTGTACGGATTTTTAATTCCCTTCCCTTAAAAAAAAATTATGCGGGATGTTTATTATCATATCCACTAATTAATTTATTTTCAATAAATTATTGAACATATTTTTGTCCGAAAAACTGTGTGTATGTATAATTATTTTATCAACTATTGACTGAGTGTAGCCTTGTAGAACATAAAAGAGGGTGAATGGATTGGTAAGGATTAACCGGCTTTCCACGAATCTCAAAAAAGTAAAACAAACTTCAATTTTCAGTTTCAGTTCCAGAATTTTCAGAAAATTGAATAATATTTATTGCCTTATACACAGCAACTCATTACTTCGTGAATCTGTTCTATGTAATTTTGGTTCAATGTTTACATTTTCAAGAAACTTACAAATATTTTTTTTAATTTTGGCTATATGTACAATTTACCCAAAATTGTTTAAAATGTGTCGTGCAAAATAAAATTTACATAAGTTAATCTGGATGCCTTAATTTGAGTAAATAACTTTTCAAGCATCGATCGATTTCAAGGAACCGAAAAAAAGTGCAATTGCACTACAATCCGGGCTCTAGTCATAACATACTGGTGTGAGGTGATCATCAGTGCAGCCTGGACAAAAAGCTCCACCACCAATCTGTATTAAAATTAAAATGACATAATTGCGCGAATTCAAAATAAGCACATTTTTAAAAATTAAAATGACATAATTGCGTGAATTAAAAATAAGCACATTTTTAAAAATAAAAATGATGTAATTGCGTGAATTCAAAATAAGCACATTGAACTACCGTGTGCTCCACGTTATCCAGTATTTTTGTTTGGAGTCCGTTATTTCTATTTTTTTTTTTAAATAATATTAATGAAATATATTAGAAAAGTTACTTTATAAAATATTGTTTTTTTTTTCAAATAATTATTTTATTTATTGTTTTTTAGTCAAGTAAATAGTTGACTTAAGGGACAAAAATGGAAAATTAAGATTAGGGGTGTTGAAAATGTATTGATATATGGATATTTTTGTCCGATATTTTTTATTTAATATCCACATTAAAATTTCACTGTAAAAACGATATTAAAAAAAAGGATAAAAAAATATACAAGGACGGAGGATTCGACAAACAAAGAACCACAAAAACTTTTGGTGTGGTGTGTTACTATCTATAGTGGCTGTTCTAGGAATGGAATGTCGAGCGCATCGATATTGATATTGATTAACCATATCTATATCTTCATAATATCGACATACAAATATCGTTAATATATTTATAAAATTAAAAAAAAAAGTCTAAACAAATTGGAAGAAGGTTAGGAGATAACATGCTTCTTGATATTTTGATTCTTGATTATACTGAAAGTGAACTTAATAGAAACAATAGAATCCTACAGAAATGTCGATATTTCAATTCCTTTATTAAAAAAATAAATAAGCGAATCGGTAGGAGATAAAGAGGTAATCTCCTTCTTATTATATAAAATCGGCTGTAAATTACCTTAATAAAAACAATATCTTAATGATATAGGTAGTGAAATATCGGTATTATAAAAAAATATCATAATTATATCGGCATAGAAAACATTAATATTATAGAAACAATATCTTAATTATATCGGCCCAGAAATATCGATATTATAAATACAATATCTTAATTATATTGGCACAATTAATATTTATTATTAATTAATATAAATATTAAGCAATATCGATACTAATTATTCGGATGTTTGATGCTGTGAAAGAGTAAGGGGAATATAACAATCAATTACTGTAATAATTAATATTTATAGGTATCTGAAGGAACAAGTCAGGAGTATAACTATTATTATCAGATTATATGATGAATATTTTCTTGAATCATGACTAGCAGGTGCCCTGGGTTCGTCTTTCCGGAGATAAAAATCCCCGAGCGCCAGACAGCAGTCTCCAAGATAAAACTGCCTCCTTCGGGGACAGCCAACAGAAGAAACAAAGATATAATCCCGTTAAATGAGCCGTACAGAAGAATGTAAATCGACGGATAACATTGGCAGTAGTCATGACCTTTGTCAGCTGACGAGGACTCCAAACAAGCTTCATATCGCCTTCCTAGCCGCCTTTCTTTGTTATTCGTTAATTTAGTTTATTTTTGTGCCCCTTTAGTGGGAAAGAGAGAAAATGCAGTTCCCAAACAATAAATAGAGGTAGTTATTGTTTAAGATTTTATGGTTGTTAGATGAATCAGTGTTTTTTATTTTACAGTTTAACTTGGTCCATTGCGTATATATGCCAATTATTTTCAAAACACCATAATTGCAATACATGATTTTTTCAGTGTTTAAAACCGCATTTAATTGAATGCTGGGAACGCAAAACTTTCACGCATCTCAAAGCTGTAAAGGCATCTATTCTCTTGAACTATTTTATTTTTCTCTCATTCCTCAGCTACGATAATTTAAGAATTTATATGTTTACTATCAGTTATTATAATCAGTTATGATCCTAGAAAAATTTCCAATTTGTTATAAGACACCTTACATTATGGTGCAAGTTTCTGCGTGATTGCAGGCTCCTGCTTTGTATGTGTAAAGCAGGAGAAACCTCAAAGGTTCTTTTTTTTTTCTATTATTTCTTATTTGGTTGGACGAACTTTTAGGAAAAAAGTTTTTTTTTTTCGATTTTCATAAAAATTAGGAACAAACCGTTTCTTGGGGTAGATTATCCAAATCTGAGCTCAGTTTTTGAAAAAAGTAACGTTTCCCCAAACCATCACTATTTTTAAGTCAGTTTTGAATTTTGCTTCTTCACTACCGAAGATAGAGAAGACTTGTATTCATGCAGGAATAGAAAAAAATGTATGTCCTCAGAATCGAAAATTTCCATTCGCGTTTTACGTTTTAGTCATTTAGTCATCAAGGAACAAATTTGGTGTCGTGTCTGTCTGTAGTCAAATCTATCTGCTAACGTTAATTTAATTTAGATGACATTTTTAGGAATTGTGCGGATTGGTATCTAGATGGTCCCATCTGAATTTTATCAAATTCCATTCACTACTTTTACTTACGCATGCCCAAACGTGTTTTCCTCGACACATCTATATTTCGAAAACTGCTCGTCTGATTTTTCCCAAAGTTAGAGATCTTAAGTTTTTTAAGGACGCTAATTTAGAATTTGATATTTGATTTATCATTGCGCATGCGCATTTCGATTTACGTTAGTTATGTTTTCTTTGATGTTGGAATCCAGCCTGTATAGGCTCTGCCTCCAAAACGGTTTTGACGATTTTGATATAACACTCCTAAAATCTTCTCCTTAAAACACTTATAAAAAAATATTATGATGAAAATAATACTTCATTCACGCATAACTCAAAAAGTGTTCATTTTTTTAAGGATCGCTACAAAATTATTCGAAAAGTAATTAAATTTCCTAAACCCTATCAAAAAAAAAAAAAAAAATAATAAATGAATAAATCAGCCATATTGGACTAGGATTAGCAGAGATATTGCAGTTTGAACTTTGTTTCTTACTTCTTGTTGATTGAAATCTTGTTTAGTTTTTTGATATCTTGATGCCTATACATCTGGGCATTCCAGATACTCATTTGAAAGATAATTTAAAAGTTTACAACGTTTTATTAATTAAACAAAAAAAAATCTTTATCAGGCTTAGCTAAGATATATTATTTTATTTTTATTTTTTACTTTCGTCCAAAGCGATAAGAAAAATCGTGTGAGTGGACGCTCGAGATATTTTAAATCGATTTTTTGATCGCTCAAGCGGATTTGTTGTTATGTATTTTGAAGTTTATTCGATTTCGGGATCGTTTATTAGGTAATCGAGAGTTCTGGTTTTATGAATCAGATTTTTGATCGCGCTTGCGTATTTCGATTTATACTAATTGTTGACGATTTCTTCGATACAGGAATCGTATATAAGATAATCCAGGATTCTGATTCCATTTTTTTAATCGGATGTTTGATCGTGCATACAAATTTTGAACTATAATTTTATTTCGTGCATATGTCTAGATAAACAATGGGAACATTAAATTCATTTTTCCTTCTACATTTATTTTTCCTTATGTATTCGATAGAAGTAGTGGGAAAGCTATACAGACCTACTTGCAGAATTGTTTTAGTATTGTTATCTAGCTTAATATTTGAATATATAGATGTTTTATTTTTTTAATTTTTACCCTTGGCTATATATACATTTTGGTACTAAGCTCATTCTTTTAGCTTCATACAATATTTTAAGAGCTAGGTTAGTATGAAAAAGCTTCATCAAAATCTAGGAGACACATGTGGGATCCTCTCCTATTTTTTGTGAATTTAAGAGGCTTCAATTAGGTGATGGTAGTTTTTTCGTAATTTCTGGTGACCATTTATTGAACCAGTGAATCAATGAATACGATATTTTACAATAAAATACTATTGTAGAAGCATTCTCCGACAATTGCGACAATCGCCCAATTTAATTCTGCTTTAAGAGTCGTAAAAGGGAATAGGGTTTAGGCTTCTTCATTTAAGATATCAGATTACGACAAATTCTCCTTTCAGAGTGAAAAATGAAGATGTCGGTTTTTGAAATCTCATGTGGCCAGTCACATTCCTTTTTGTTTTAAAAGTAAAAGTGTAGATTTGTAAGAAAAAGAAAAAGATATACACTGCTTTATTTATCTGTTAGGAATTTTACTTGAATAATGGTGCCTTGATTTGAGAGATATTATTTATTAGTTTTAAGTTGTCATGAAAAAAATAAAAAAAATTGTTTGTTTATATAAAATAACTTAAATTATTTAGCTGAATTGAACAGCATTGTTGATCATTATAAACAAATAGGTTTTTAAGGTTGATAATTATTTTCCTGTTTCATGTCGGTTACGTCTCAAATTTTGCGTTGCAGATTTTTTTTGGATCAACAAAAATATTTACAAGTGTGGAATCGCATTGGCATATTTGGTAGTGTGATAGTAGACCTTTAGATAAAAGACATTTTTGTCCTGATCCTCGTTGCAGTAGTAATCCAGCATCCTATTATAGAAGAGCACACCTACACCTCGTTATTCGGGCGCTGTCATGTCCACCCTTTCTCTGTCCAATTATCCCAAATGGGACCTTGTCATCCTGGTCAAACTGGAAGTCAATTTTTCATATTCAAGCTGTGAAGTTTTCATCCTTAATTCAGAACGGACCTTCGTATTTATCTATTGTATTTTTTATAGAAAGGCCTGAGTTTGATAGATAGAATAGAAGGAAAAATAAATAATAAATAGGTGGAATTTACAATGAATAATATAACAGATAACTTCCAACACTAACGGAATTAATGTTGTTAATAGTATTGAGATAAACAGATTATTTATTTTGCTTTTATTTAATAGGTTTTTCACTATAATTTTTTTCTGCCGTGAAAATTGTTTAAAATTGTACTAATCATTTTTAAGAACATATATGGCCCTTGTTAGTAATTTTTCTGTGGAAAAATCCTTTCAAATATGTCCTTTTTGTTTTCTTTACAAATTTACAATTATTCGATAATTATAACTCATACTGTTAGGGGTGTATTTCCACGAGACTGTACCTTTACCACGTTGCCAATTGTTAAAAATATTGTTATATGTATATATATATATATATATATATATATATATATATATATATATATATATATACACACACACACACACACACAAACATTTGGGCACCCTCTTCGGATCAATTGAACTGTAATTCGTTATGTATGGTTGTTTTCTAGGCAGAATAATACCATAGAAGTGGGAGCAAATTTCAGTCAAAATGTATTTTCGCGGTTTTTAAGTTTTTGTGCACTTCTAGAGCCCCTCCTAATTGAGTTTGAGGGTTGAAAATGTATATGTGATGTTGGTGTTAGAGAAGTGGCTTTTGGAAGCATACGCTTTTTTCTGCCGCCCCCGCGGTTTTTAAGTTATGCGCAATGCTGCAGCCCCTCCAAATGAATTTAAAGGTTGAAAATTTGTATGTGAGTTGTGCTGGTGTTAGAGAAGGAGCTTTTGGGGTCTCATATTTTTCCTCACACACTCGCCATTTTCGTATTTTCAATTTCTTATTCTAGTTACTATTAATAATAATTTAAAACGGACCTCTTCTGCTCACATTTTTTTTTTTATCTGTCTTTACTTATATTTTTATGAGCATAAGTATAATTTTATTTTATATATTATATAATATTTATTTATATATTATATTATTTTATATATATATATATATATATATATATACATATATATATATATATATATATATATATATTTAGTACGAACGTACAGAGGTACTGTACGAAACAGTTCTGCTCAGAAAATAAATTTTTTCCCTCAGTCGAACTTGAAGCCTGGTCCAGGGTCTTACCCACTGAGCTACATATTCCTTATTTAATATATAACTAATCTAAATTAATTAGGCATGTTCACAAATCTTCTATTCTTACTACCTTCGGTCTGCAACTGACGCTTTCTAGGTTTTCCTTTCCATAAAATTCCATTAAGTGAGTACTTGAATATATTCTCTGACATTGGTCTGGGAATAACTTTGGTGAGTTGGTGATTGTAGCACAGTGGTGACCACACATTCTCACAACAATAAAGTCATTCGTTACTCGGGCACCTCTATCAGTAACTGCGAACTTGTTTTTTCATGAGGATTTACCTGACTGATTTATTTATCTATTCAACTGTATAAATAAATTAAAACGAAATGACTTTCCCGTGGCAATGCCATGCAGCAGGTTTGAAGGTATAGAAGGACTTATTCCAATGAGTGAGATGGAAGCAATTTTGAAATTAATTACAATCAATTCAAATTTATGTTTCCGAAAACGTAGTGGCACCACTTTTACTTTGTATGCACAGTATATAGTAAGAATGTGTTTCTTTTTAAAATTAAATTGTAATGTTAGAATAATTGCTAACCACATAATAACCTACAATATGTTGATAAAAAGACTAATAAAATTTATACCGTTAGGTAATCCTAAAAAAATGTATTATCTCAATCGGTGCCAGTTTACCAGTGCCAGATTTGATACCTTTAGGCTCTTTTGAACGTTTTATAAGCATTTAAAAAATGTACAAATGTGGCGTTGTTTCCCTGTAGAGATTGAGATATTAATCTGAGAGACGTTGAATTTGTATCAAACTTATAAGAATACAGATTTTTTATTAAAAGTTCATTATATTCCTGTTGAGACCTTGGCTCTTGATTATCCATATCAGTATATTAATTAAAGTTTTTTAATTAAAATCGAACAAGGATGGATTCCAGCAGTAGACATATTAAATTTAGTTGAGCGAGGGGCTTGCTTCATTTATATCTGTTCGCATCATTAGTTCAATTCAACTGAGTGACTCCTTCCATTCACTGCTTCTGGTACACATCGATAGAGTTCCTTCCATGGCATTCCTGAATATCAATCTTTTGAATGAGTAACTGATGATCATATTCTAAGTGATTCGTTGTGATATTTTCTCATTTGAGATCAGTTTATTCAATTTCTAAACTTTTTAAAAATATGAGAAAAGTTATATTATATCGATCATCATTTAAATCAGCCAATTTCCTATTCTTGCTGAGGATACCTGCAATATTTAAATAAATAAATAGCATTACTAATTAACAAGTTAAGAATTAAAATTCCTTCCTAAATTTGGCGATTATGATTCTAAATTCAGATTAGATGATTCTGGCCTTCTTTGGTAGAAAATAAACATCAGCATTTACATATGTTCTACATTTTACAAAATCGATAATGAAAACTTTTGACGATATTATTTATTTCCATTATTGTTTTTTGACGTTTTTTGTACTTGCACATTATATTATATAATATTATAGATTTATATATTTATATACTCTGCATAACGAAGAAGGTACTTCTTCTGGTTCTTTGTTTTTTAGATTTAGCTGAAGTTACTCGTTATTCTTATCTTATTTTTTTTTTTTTCTATTTTAGGATCTTTTATATTAAAATTTAGCATGTCTCTGTGACTATCGAAATTCGTTCGTTATTTCAAATGTTTACAAATTACGATCAATATTAAAAAATAGTAAAGTTAAATTTGTTATATTCATTTCCTAATGCGATAAATACTTTTTTACGCCACTGTAAATCTCACTCTTCATAATTACTTATTTATTATACCGAAAGAATGCATTTACCAACTAAGTAAGAGGTCGTGGTAGTCATCATGCTGGGAAAAGACCTCGGCACTCTCGGTCCGAATCCGGTCTTGATGACTTTATTTTTTTGTTGAAAAAAAATTATATAAACTTATTTTGATCGTTAATTGTTGATTCTGACTGATTATTATCTTACAATGACAAGTATAACAACGAGAATCTTATAGTGAATTTTGTTTCCCGAAAAGCTGATCAACAAGAAATGACATTGAATAAGTAAACTAAACTAATATATTCTTACATAATTTCTTCTTGAATAGATGATACATTTTAATATTTTTGGTTACCGAAATCGTGTTGTGTTGGATTACTTGACTATATTTTTAGACAGGTGTGGACTTTGCATGTAACGGGACGTTTTATTACCTTACTAAGCCTTCCTGCATCCCCTAACTCCGATATCAGTTGAACAGCTGTTGGTTGAATTACTGTTGAGTGCATTCTAAGAAGTATTTGTTAGTACCTACTTGATTTATATTTTCGATATTTATCAACTGTTCACTAATAAGACAAAATCCTTAAACTATAATAGATATGCTGACCGCTGTTGGAAACTATTGGCCGAGAATATGAATCTAGACTCATTTTTTTCATTTATAATTTTATACTACATAGGTATAATATTGTATTATATTCGAAATATATACCAATGAGAGTAGAGTTTTATGAATTGATTTTCGATTTTTATTTTTTTTACATATGCATGATATAAAAATGAGAATTAATAACTAAAAAAAATGTTGGTGAATAGATTAATTAAGAGAAAAACTTTACCTACGTTATCAATTTAATGGTTTATAATATATTGATTAATATGTTTTGTTTGAATCAACCCAAAGTGATTGGAAAGTTTTAATTATGAAAGTGTTTCTCTGGCTTAAAATCCATTGCGATTAATTGGAAAACGGAAAAATGAAATAGAAGAGAAAAAACGCAGTAAAGTGTCGGGCACCCTCTACACTAAGCGAAGAATGTGTTGAGTAGTTTAGCCTCCAGGGAAAACTGAGGGTACATCCTGATAAATTCCGGATGTAATTACAAATGAGCGTGGAATTATTTGACCAGATTCTTTAACTCCTACGGACGGAAATGAATCTGTGGTGGACCAAGTTCATAAGTTTCCCAATTACCACAATAGAACAGCCAACCTTAATTTAAGGACCTTAATTAAGTCTCTGACACAAATTATTAAGTATTTAATGATTATGTATGTACATCGGAAAATAAATCTTTGGCAAGAAAGGAAATTAAAAATATATATTAAGCTACTAAAATCTCATTTAATTAGACCAAGACAGTTTAATACCTATAGATAAAGTTGGAGTCAAGTCTAAATTGGACGATTCGCCGGAAATTCCTGAACTCAGAACTCACAATCAGTGTTACTACGGCTTAGCTCTTACCTCAATTTCTCAGTAAGAACTGGTTTCCGAGGGAAAATGGACTATCACTCCCTTAATTAACATAGTCATAAAAGTTCTTCAAAGTAACTTAGGTCCATAAGGCTCTCAAGTTAAAGTTTATTAGAAACCAGTCAAAATCATTCGCCAACTTCAGACATCTTCCAGAAAAGAAAAACTTACTACTAACTCAAATTCCTGAATGAAAAGACCAAGTTATAATAAATTAATGTTAGTAATTGCAGTTCACTTAATTGCTAACATTAATTTCCAAAGTTTTATTGTACTTTTATTTAAAGTTAAAAAAAAAAATATGATTAAACATTTTAAAATACAAACCTGAATTATTACTATTCTTACTATACTATTCTTACTATACTGCCTCCTCAAGCAGCTTCCGCCAGTTCAACCGGTCAAGTACAGCTGCTCTCCAATTCCGTACTCCGAACAGGGTCCTTGCATCTTCTTCAACACCATCTAACCATCGCAGCTTAGGGCGGCCTCTCGGCCGTGTTCCGTGTCGGCGCTCATTAAGCAGTTTATTTGGGATCTCATCAGTCCCCTTCGTTGCTACATGGCCTGCCCAACGCAGCCTACCAATCCTCTCAATTTTTCCGACATCAGGCTCACCAATCAATGAGTATACTTCCCTGTTTGGGCGTCTTCTCCAAGCTAAACCATCCTTTACTGGGCCGTAGATGCGTTTGAGTATCTTTCTCTCAAATATTTGGTGATTCCTTTCATCAGTCTTCGTAAGTACCCAAGTTTCTGAGGCATAGGTTAGCACTGGCCGAATTAGCGTCTTATATAATCTTTTTTTTGTAGATCTTGATAACGAACTACTTCCTAAATGCCGACGCAGTCCAAAATAACACCTATTGGCCGATGCTATTCGCCTCTTTATTTCTACCGAGATGTCACTGATGGAATTGACCTGAGATCCGAGGTATATACAAACTCATCAACTTGTTCGAAAGAGTAATTGCTAATTTGGACAAAACTTTCGTTAATACCTCTTTGTTTACCAGCAATCATATATTTGGTTTTGTTAATATTAACAGCAAGTCATAGTCATGCAAGGCAGCATCATCAAGGGCAAGAAAGGCTTCTTCCATAACAGCTTTCGATATCCCAATAATGTCGATAATATCAGCAAATCCCAGAATCTGTATCATATGGTTAAAGATGGTTCCAATGGTCTGAACCTTTGATTCTCTGATAGCTTTTTTCAGACCAATATTGAAGAGCAGACAAGCCAGAGAATCTCCCTGTCGAACGCCATTATGAGAGGTGAATCTCTCAGACAGATCTTCCTGAATTTGCACCATAAATTCGGTATTGCTCATTGTAAATTTTACAAGACGGATGAACTTAACAGGCACATTGAGGTCTTTCATTCCCTGATACACAGGGCCTCACGTTGAATGTTGTCATAAGCAGATCTAAAATCAACGAATAGATGGTGCGTCTGTAACTGGTATTCCCTTCCGCGCTCAAGGATGCTTCGTAGGGCGAAAATCTGGTCTGTTGTAGATTTATATTTACATCAACATGCGGTAGTAATCGTTGATATAGTATTTTTGAGAAAATCTTGTAGGCGTATGACAGTAGAGATATGCCTCGATAATTATTACATTCGAGATCTCCTTTCTTGTGAATAGGACATAAAACTGTCTTACTCCATGCTTTCGGAATGATTTCTTCTGTCCAAATCTCAACAAGAAGATTTTGTAAAGCTTGGAAAAGTTGATCTCCCCCTTTCTTGAATAGCTTGGCCGAAAGTCTGTCCAAGCCTGGGGCTTTGTTGTTCTTAAGCCTATTAATGGCTTCACACAGTTCCTCTTCGTCTGGGGGCTCGATGTCATCTTCAGGGGTTCGACTAAGGTCCACATCTTCCCGATGAGCTTCCTGTACTCGATTTCCATTGAACAAGAGATTGAAGTACTTGTTCCATCTTCGTAACACTTGTTTTTTTTCATTTGACAGAGACCCGTCTGAGTCCTTACATGCTGTGAGATTCGAGGCTTGAACGGCTTTTGACCGTTGTTCACTTTTTATAAACTTTTCGGCATTCATTAATGCTCCTCAATCTCTCTATTTTTTTCTGTTTTTCCAGTTTCTTTTTTTGCGTCGATGGATATATTTTCTCCTCTTCGGCGCTGGCGATAAATATCAGCTGATGCTCGGGTACGTTTCTTCTGAAACATGAGTGTGTAGGCTTTGTTCTTTTGTATAGTAGCCTGGCTACAATCTTCGTCAAACCATGGCGACCTATTCTGTACTTGGCTAGGGCCAATTACTTCTTCTGCTGCATCACGGATAATATTGTAATATATCGGGGAAAGTCCAGGTACCAAGATGAATTCTCTTGTGGGAAAATAGACTGCTGCCAACTACAAGGTTGTGTGATGCACAAAAATGAATCATTCTATGTCCATTGTCGTTACAGACATACTATAGTCGGAAAGTAGATTGGTTCCTTACCAATCTTCGCATTGAAATCGCCTGCGATTATTATTAGGTCTGTCCAGTTCATCGGATTTCTTGGAGTGCAGTAATGTCAATTCCGTAGCGGTCTATTTCTTCTAGGAGCAGTTTAGTTGCTCCGGGTCTATATAGAGCTAAAATGTTCCACGATCCAAAGGTGAAGTCCAAATGACGGGTGCTATGTTGTTTCCTTGTAGACAGCCCGGCTTCTAGATGTTGAGATTTCTTGATAAGTTGATTTAAGAGGAGCTGGTTATCAGCCAGTTGCCTCCGAGTCAGGTGGAGGGGCTGCCTCCTTGGAGCATCCTGACGCACTCCTCCATCTGGGGCGGCTACCTTGGGAAGGTGATCCTAGGGTGAGTACTGTTATTGACCTTGGTTTGTAATGTTGGGGTGAGTGGAGTGTGTTGTTATTAGTGTAAATGTGTGAGTGTCAGTGTACTGTTCCCCCAACCTGGAGGGCCGGTGGCTATATGTTGTACAATGACCGGGCGATGGGGCCGCCAACTCCCTACGCCGTGGAATTATTATTATAAATAAAAAAAACAAAAATCTGTAGAAATAAAAATGTAAAAAATCTTTACCTATTCTAAAAAGTGTGTTGGGAACTATGTATGCAGGTAATCTTGCTTACGTGTCCATAATTGTTGCCATGAAAACTCCATACCCGTGGATAATAATCCACGAATGATAAAGTTAAACTAATAATCTTTATTAGGTTAACTTTTGGCTAACATTTATTAACTTCATTTATTAGATTATTTTGTATTTAAGTTAATGTAATGTATGTTAATAACCTTAAAAATTCCGATTGTTACTGTCTGTAATATAAAGGGGTTCAATTATGTTTGTGCAGCTATTGTTTACTACAATATGTTTCCCATGTTTTTTACTGAAACGAAGTGTAATATAATTATAAATATTATGCTTTGTATTTTCTCCAGTGATTAAAACCGTCCTTGGGACGGGCCCTCTTACTCGTACATTCTGAAGGTCTGAAAAAATAACAATGAAAAATATTATCTCCATAAATTACAGCGTAGCAGTTTTAAAAACCATGAGAACAACCAGATTATTTCTTTGAGTCACTATCACGGAAATGATTTTCGAACCAACAGGAATACTAACTGCATTTCACTATTGCCTGGTGATCTCAGGTGATGATGTGAATGGCTATACAGGAATGAATAACTGTGTAGCCTGCAACATTATTATAGTGCTAAGCCATTCATTACATCTCAGCGTGCAGTTGTTACTACAATACATACAAATGCTAGCTACATTCGAGAATCACTGTCATCATGTGTTGTATTTTCTATCATCATGTCTATTGTTCATAAGTTACATTAGTAGCTATATATATATATATATATATATATATATATATATTATTTTTTCTAATTTTATGTCGACCACTAGAAAACTAGAAAACGACTAGCTGCTTATGCACAACTTTTGCTATCATTGTTCACTTAAAAAAAATTAGAGTTAGATACGCTATCACGGCACATTGCAACGGTAGATTTTGATTTTATAGACTTTTACCTTGAACGCTACGGTATATATTCTAGAATAAATCTAATCAACTTCACAATTGAGTCTATTAGTCTGAAAACCGGATCAATCCACTTTAAAAATATCCAAAGCATTTTATTGCCCTATTTGACCTATGTAACGCCATTAGTTTGAATCCATTTTTATACCAGTGTTGAACCTCTTTGATCAATACGCATTTGTTAGGTGATAACGAGAAGTTGTGAAAAATAAAATAAACACATTTTGTGAAAAAAAGTGGATTGAGCCGGTTTGGAAACTAATCGCCAAGCTTTGCCGACCTTATTGACCGGAAGTTTCCGACCCAATGCACAAATAGAGCGTTACAAGGTATTAACGCAAGCCGTAAATAAACATTTAGATATAAACGATATTTATAACGCTATAAAATAAATGACGCTATTTTTATAAAACGGTATGAGAATGGGAACATAAGCTAGTACCGTTTCCTATAACAGTAAAAATGGAATTAAAAGAGTAGCTATAAACTGTCTTATGGTAAGATGTTTTATGGATTTAAATCAGACAAACTTTTAAAATCTGCTTAAAATGTTCTTTTGGTCAAGTTGCTGATTCCAAAATTATGGATTTGAAACAGTAGCTGCGGGATTTGATGAACATTTATCGTTTGATAGACAGCTCGATGATGATCGACAATACTACTTTTGATCCAAAGTGGGGCACCACAATCACGTAATATTTTTAAGCAAAAATCCTGTTTAATAAAACTAAATAAATCTCTTCGTGTTTATTCTTTAGTTTATGAATCAACATCATTTAAGTTTCTTCTGATTGATTTCCTATTAACCCAGTTTTATTACATTTGGTGGTAAGTAAACATTTTTTTTACAAAGTGTATCTATTTTATTTTTTTTTATTTTAAATTATTTTCAATTTTTCTGTTTTTAGTGTTAAATTTCTGCTTGTAATGTTTGATTATTAATTACCTACACAGTATACCTAATAAGTTAATAAAGCTTAGTATTAATAAAATTAAATTTGTGCTGGAAGAATTAAGTGGTGCGCTATTTTTGGTTAGGAGTCTATAAACTCAGTTGCTTTCGCTACCCTTTTCTTAATTACGAGAAAATTAAATGGTAATAGCTTGTATGACCTCTCATCAGATTCCATGCTCATTAAAATCTAGTTAATGTATATTAAAACTTCCATGAGATCCTGAGATGCAGCATTTTCCAAAATCTCGATCTTCCGTATAGAACTTTTTCATGAATATTATAACAATTTATTCGCTTGATTTCCGTGACGATGTCATTAACATTAATGGAGAGTGAACATTATAAATGTATATGCATATTATACTGTATCTGTTCTGGTCCGATTCGCATACTATTTTTTTTTGCTTTTTTTATTGATTATAACTAATCTTATTTAAACTTAACAAATGTTATTAAATATTATGGTGACATTAATCTATTCTCTCTTTTTGATGCAGTCAGTATCTGTTCAACGCTATTAGATATTCTCTATTTAGATAACAATTATCAGGCTCTGATTGAAAAGGAATTTTTTCAATTAAATGATTACGAGTTTATAGATATTTTGTATCTACTATCAATGAGAAAAAAAAAACAGTATTAAAATTCATTTTGAGGAAAAATTATTGATAAAATTTTGGAACTGCGTTGATCTCGATGACGGAAATCAAAGGTTTCATAAGCAGGTATAACATTTTCAATTTTATACAACTTATAACGTTATATCTTATACCTTATCGATCATTGAGACATATTCTAAAGTGGTATCAGACAATTCGTTATAAGTTATCCCTTTTTTAATGTTTTTGTCGAGCAGTACTCCTGTCAAAGTTAAGATTGGTGAAGGGATTATCTGATAGCGTTGAGGAGATAGTGAAGGGGAATCCATTCAACACCCAGCCTCTTTGATTCGTAATTTATTTTAATTAGCTTTTTTAAGTTATTTTGTCAGTATTGGTTGGTCTATACTGCAAGTCAAGCCAGTGGGGGACTGGTTAGATTGATTCATGATAACATTGCTTGCGGTGCTACAGTATTGGAGAGAAATTGTTTTTGGATATTTTTGAAAGTACAACAAGCTAATATACCATTAATAATAAGAAATATTTACCTGTCCCCAAATAGTGATATTAGTTCCTGCTTAGATGAACTTCATGGAGTAATCACATACCTTAAATCTAATTATCCTCATAGCTGCGTTATTCTAAATGGGGACTTCAATGGGCATGTAGGTGAGCTTAATGGCCTAGATAAGGAGTTCTTAGAGGGTACATATCTTTATAGCAAAAGATTATCCTGCCACAGGCGAGGCAAGCTTCTTGTTGAAGCTTAGGAATCCCTGGGAATGATTCTTTGCAATGGCCGTAGTGTATCGAACAGATAAGGTAATTTCTCTTTCATCACAACCAAAGGAAGATCTATAATAGACTTGGTTTGGATAACTGCAACTTCCTGGATCCATTTTTGGATATGGAAATTTTTAAGATACCAGATACTTTGGAGCACATGGCTTGCGTTACCTCCATACAGTATATTGGCATGAATTAGCCTCCAACTCATAAAAAACTCTGGCAAATGAATTATGTAGTCACAAAATATATATATATTGGGATAAGGAAAAAGTATACCTGTTCTCTGATAAAATTTCGTGCTCAGAAAAAATTTATTTCTATTCAGAGGATGTGAATCTTCTGTATGATAACCTTAAGCAGACAATGTACGATAATTTATTAGAAACAGGACTAATGCATAAAAAGCAGGTCTCGAAAACTAATCATCACCCAAAGCAACAATGGCTTGATCAGGAGTGCAGAGTCTATAAAAGAAGACTGAAAAAGCTGCATAGAACAATACAGAAGAACAGCTCAATGCCCGATTTGCTAAGGGATTACCTGCAAGTTAGAGAAGAATACAGAAGACTGATAAAAAGAAAGAAGACAGACTTTCGCACGCTAGTTATAGCCCACCTTAGAAATGTGAAGAACACCAGACAGTTCTGGAGAACTGTAAATACACTGAAGCCATTTAAAAACACGTGCAACGAAATTAATGGTCAAAAAATTATCCAGGACATAACGTTTTAATCTGTAATCCATCCACTGCTTGACATGGGTATCTCATTGGAGGAATTACAGTACAATACCAGAGGTAGTAAAAACAGAAAATCCACAGGTCCCGATACTATTACTTATGAAGCTATCAAGCAATCAAGCCAACCTTCACCTCCTCTACAAAAAGGTGATAAAAAAGATCCAAACGATTATGTAGGGATATCATTGCTCAATACGATTATAAAATTATTTACCAGCATTCTGGGGAACAGAATTTTGAATTGGGCAAAGGCAGAAAAGTTGACACCAGAGGAACAGGTATCAAATTTCCAGAATTGAATTCTGAAAACCGATTTCAGATCGGGCAGAGGATGTATCGACCATATATTCACTCTATATAATTAGTATAAATGTAAGGATAAAAGGTAGTTATGTTTAGGCGGTGTTTGTGGACTTCAAGAAAGCTTTCGATTCTATCAAGCACAAGCTGTTATGGGAAAAACTTTTTAACCTTGGAATAGGAGGAAAATTGGTCAGGTTATTAAAAAAACTATATGATCAGTCTTCAATGTAATTAAATTAAAACGAAAGCTTTCAGAAGAAATCGACATAACCTCAGGCTTACTCCAAAGAGAAAGTCTTAGTCCCACTCTGTTTATTCTGTTTGGGTCGGACATTACTGAATTCTTTCTTACCCGAGGTGCTGTAGGTATTGGTATTGACCATGCTCACGACGTAATGTTGCTTTTGCTAGCGGACGATATTGTTATTCTTAGCAATTCCTGGTATGGTGCACAAAGGAACCTCAATATACTTAATGATTATTGCAGAGAGAACTCGCTAACATTAAACCCAGCCAAATCCAAAGTTTTGGTGTTCCACAAATCTTCAAAGATGAAGAAACTAAAGCCTTTACACTGGCAGAAAACACGCTTAGAATATACAAAGAGCTACACTTACCTGGGAGTGCCCTTCACCACATCAGGAAGGTTCGAGAAAGCTGCTGATTACTTTATACAGAGGTCTTCTATTGTAATGGCTAAAGTGTTGAAGATTTTAAGGAATGGCAGGAGTGACTCTTGGGAGACTAAAACCAGGCTCTTCGACTCAAGTGTGGCACCAACACTACTTTATGCCGCTGAAATATGGGCTCTTCGTTACCTGGAAGTAATAGAAAAAGGTCAAGCCAGATTTTTAAAGGCATTGCTTCAGTGGCCAAGATGTACGCCGAATAATATTACGCGCCTAGAATGCGAGAGGTGCCCACTCAGTGTTCAAGTATTAAAAAAAGCTGTCAACTACGGGAAAAAGTTTAATCTTTAATCTGGAAAGTCTGATGAAATATATAATTGGGTGACCCAAGTAAAATCGAAAGCGGTGGAGTTGGGCTGTCAAATCTTGTTCTCAAAAGTACTCTCCCAAGGACTGGACAGGTTTAAGGAAGACATCCTAGAGAAGATGAGGAACCTTCAATTTTCATAAGGATATACAGAGGACCCTAAATTCTACCAACAACCCTAGGTACAGCGAAATATGCAATTTTAATACAGCAAGTCCGGAAGATTATTAAGAAAATCAAAGTTGTGAGTCGTCTAAGAGTCTCAAGCGCGGATTTTCTTATAAACACCTTTAATAAAGGACACAACACTAATTATTAAATCCGGCGAAGCCTGATGAAACGGCCTGTTAGTTTGGTGACGGATTCCTTGAACCAATTTCTTACTCAGTGCATCAAATTTGAAGAGCAGAGAAACAAATTCTTAGGGACATTTCTGAATAATTGAGTGTAGAGCAGATTTTAAGTGTGGATAGTATTAAAAAATTAAATACACTATATTATTTTGTAATTTGTTGTGCCATAAATTGAAAAACTAAACGTGTTAATTGTTTTGGACTAGGGTTTTAATTATGGTCTTATTTCATTCTTCCCTTAATCATTTCATATTAGCGTAAAAAGTAATAATGGTTTATTATGACTTGGTGTGAAGTTGTAAATCTATATATCTTGTTATTGCATTGATCTAGTTTTTAAGCTGCAAATTATTCTTACTTCCTTGTACGAAGTAAAGGAAGTATTGTAATCGCGAAAATTTTCGGTTTTCGGAAATATCAATTTTGACCATCCCTGAATCCATTTTGACTAGTTTCGTCGTGGCGTCTGTACGTACGTTCGTATCTCGAATAACTGAAAGACAGTAAGCCGTAGAAAGTTGAAATTTTGTATTTAGGATTGTCCTAAAATCTAGTGAACCTCTCTTTTTGGTCACTGTTTGATCACTGGAAGTGATACTTTACTTGAAGGTCATAATTGATTTCCATCAAAAATTATATTAAAATACTATGGGAAACTTCTCAAATTTAGTATTTATAATTTATATATTGATCTAAATAACATACTAGATTTTGGTATAAATTTTGAAAACCCGGAGTGGTACTTTACTTGAAGGTCATATTAGACTTTCATTAAAAATTATATTAAGATATAATGTAAAACATCTCAAATTTGGTAAATAGGACTTTTATATCGATATAAATGTATTTACTAGATTTTGGTTAAGATTCGTGAGCCGAAAAGGGTACTTTACTTGAAGGTAAGCTTATTATGAAGCTTACATCAAAAATTAAATTTAAATTAAAAGAGAAATCATATGATTCGGTAATAAAGATTACAAATGCAATTTGTTTTCCAATACAATTAAACATTTTTGTTACTTGTTTTAAGTGTTAAAATTGAGTATAAAATACTAGTTTTCCTCCCCATTTGTGAGATCAACAAGCCTGCAGCATGAGAATAAGATATTAGTTATGTGGGTTTTAAAATGTCGAAACTGTCGATTTCTAATGCTTTATGCAGTGATATTGACAGTTTTATTGTTGTCACGGAACATGAAGAAATATCTTGGAAACTAGTTACCTACTGAAGAAAAACGACATATAATAACGGAATGAGACCTCCAGTAACAAGAGTGTGTGTTTTTGTGTGTGTGTGTGTCTGTATGTGTCAATAAATGGATGTCGGGACGCCGAGTGTCGTTTTTACTGCAATCTTCGGATACAATAACTGCAATACAAAGGCCTAGCGCCAAAATTGTTTTATTTTGTATGTTATTTGTACACGAAATGTCTTTTGCAAATAAATAAAATATTGATTGATTGATTATGTAATAAACTATTGAGTTGGGTGAAATATAATGAATGCTTTCCTGATGAACAGATAGGCTTTCGTTCAGGGAGAGGCTGTGCTGGTGCTATTTTTACCCAATATTCTGTAATGAACACTGCTTAGAAACAAGAAGAGGCCTGGATAAATCAACTTTGTTGATCTAAAAAGAACATTTGACTCGTTATCAAACATTAAACTTTGGCTCAAACTTTACGAGCCTAGAATTTCTCCAAAGACAATAAGATTAATATAAAATAATTCAAATTTAATAATAAAAAATAAATGGGGTTACTCTAACTAGATACCTGTTAGAGAAAGGCTTCTTCAGGGAGTTCTTTGCTGTTTTCTTTATAAATTTATTATATTATATAATAAAGAAAAAGTGCTGATGGAACTGGTATCAGATGGGAAGAGCAATGCTATGAAAACCAATAAATCTCTGCCCCCGTTAGATTGTGCCAGCCGTCTGAGCACTTTATAAAATTATGAAATGGAAATTAAAAAAACAAAACATTGAATTGATATTCCGTAAATACGGGATACTTTTAATTTTCTTTAAATGATACAAATTAAATTTAAAAAAAATTTAAACACGATCTAATCACAATCTATGATATACAATGACACAATCTATTGTCTTTGGAGAAATTCTAGGCTCGTGAGTTTGAGTCTTTTGTTTAAAGTTTGAGCCAAAGTTTAATATTTGATAACGAATCAAATGTTCTTTTTAGATCAACAAATTTGATTTATCCAGGCCTCTTCTTGTTTCTAAGCAGTGTTCATTAGAGAATTGGGTAAAAATAGCACTGGCACAGCCTCTCTCTGAACGAAAGCCCATCTGTTAATCAGGAAAGCATTCATTATATTTCACCCAACTCAATAGTTTATTATATAATCAATCAATCAATATTTTATTTATTTGCAAAAGACATTTCTTGTACAAATAACATACAAAATAAAACAATTTTGGCGCTAGGCCTTTGTACAAATAAGATTAAACTATATGCGTATTACAAACATGTTTTAAATATAGAAATAGTTTAGACACTTTTACATTAAAAAAAATATCTGATGTGGACAACACATGAATTCCTTGTACGCCTATTAAACTATAAATCGGTGGCTCAAAAAGCGATCCTGAATTTGGTTACTAGTTTCCGAAGATTGCATTATCTCAACTCGACGTCGCGACACCCATTTATTGACACACACACACACACAACACAAATGGGGAGGAAAACCAGTATTTTATACTCAATTTTAACACTTAAAAGAAGTAATAAAAATGTTTAATTAGATTGGAAATCAAATTGCGTTTGTAACCTTTATTACCGAAACATATGATTTATGTATTTGATTTAAATTTAATTTTTGATTATCTTATTATAATCTTATTATGACCTTCAAGTAAAGTACCCTTTTCGGCTCACGAATCTTAACCAAAATCTAGTAAATACATTTATATCGATATAAAAGTCCTATTTACCAAATTTGAGATGTTTTACATTATATCTTAATATAATTTTTAATGAAAGTCTAATATGACCTTCAAGTAAAGTACCACTCCGGGTTTTCAAAATTTATACCAAAATCTAGTATGTTATTTAGATCAATATATAAATTATAAATACTAAATTTGAGAAGTTTCCCATAGTATTTTAATATAATTTTTGATGGAAATCAATTATGACCTTCAAGTAAAGTATCACTTCCAGTGATCAAACAGTGACCAAAAAGAGAGGTTCACTAGATTTTAGGACAATCCTAAATACAAAATTTCAACTTTCTACGGCTTACTGTCTTTCAGTTATTCGAGATACGAACGTACGTACAGACGCCACGACGAAACTAGTCAAAATGGATTCAGGGATGGTCAAAATTGATATTTCCGAAAACCGAAAATTTTCGCGATTACAATACTTCCTTTACTTCGTACAAGGAAGTAATAAAAACACTAAAATTAAATCACTTTCTGGTTTAAAAGTTAAAGCGTCATGGGACCTTTATACCTCTATGGCAACAAAACAATATTTAATTTTCTCTCTAAGTTTTTTTTATGCACAGATGTTACAAGTAATTAAATTTATTTAGCGGTCCCTGAGTGTTCCCCTGGCGTGTTGGGAAAGTCGATCCTAACAAGCGATACTTGTGTAGTCTACTGGCGTGGAGGAAAAGGGTTTACACAGGGATGCGACGGAATGACTTAATTTTCTTTTATTTTTCTGTATGAAAAACGACTATCGAAATAAAAGTTAAATCAATTACTGCCAAAAGAATGCTAATCATCATTTAATTAAAAAAAAATTAACTTGAAAAATTAAAAACCACTGATGCAGGGCTTTTGACGGTCCTCGTCGTGGAGAAAAAGTTTTCATTCCGATGGTTGGGCGGTCCTCGACGTGTGATGAAAATTCTCCTTGGTAAACAGTGGGGCAAAACTTCGAAAATCACTTATAAACAATTTTTTAAATATTTTTCTCTCACGGAACGAGGAGTGGATTTGTACTGACGTTAAAATCGCAAATTAATTTAACACCAATACTAACGTTGTCCGAAACTGCAAGGAAAAATTGAATTTAAGAAATGAACATGGAATATAAAGACGCTAAATGGAACAGAAGTAGAGCTTGTTGAAGAAATGCTCAGATACAAGATTGATATCCTGGGTACAACGAGGTGAAGAAGAAGAGCAGTGGAGAGATGAAATTGGAACATGACCATGTTCTAATTTGTTCCGGGGTTCCGAAAGGAAGCTTTGCAAAAGAAGGATTTGGTTTTATAATGCAGTCAACTAGAAGGCTAGAAACCTATCTCCTCCAGAATAATAGTGGCAGAAATGCAATTATCAGTTGGGAAATACAAGCATATGCACCAACAGAGGATGCATCCTTGTTAGATAAAGAAATGTTCTATACGGATTTGGAGAGAACAATAAATCAATGCCGCGATAGAAGGAAAAACATAATCGTTATAGGGGACTTCAATGCCAGAACTGGATGCGACCACAGTAGTGCAAACGGAGTTATTGGCCTACATGGAAGAGAAAGAATGCTAAATAATAATGCCAGCGATTGATCCACTTCTCGATAGATAACGATTTAGTGATTGGCAATTCCTTTTATCCACATAAAAAGTACACAAAATTACCTTTCTTTTTCTTTTAAATCAGAGACCCCGAAATCAGCACAGATCATCTGTTGTTAGTAGCTGACACATGTATTTTAAGAGAGCGCAAACAACATGTCAACACCAAAGATAGAGTTGAAAGAAAAGCATTAGAAAATGGCGCGAAGCGCGAAGAGTACACTCAACTCCTTGAAGAAAGATTAAAAAGCATTGATTTGGAAATGGAACTTGATGAATTATGGAACACGCTGAAAGAAATAGTCATAACAATTGCAAGCAATGTTTGTGGATTGAATAAAATAAGTAATAAAGGAAGACGCTCTAAATGGTGGAACCAAAAAGTTAAAGCAGCTGTGAAAAGTAAGAATGAGGTCTGGAAAACATATCAGGTGGCTCGCACGACTCAAAACTTAGAACAATATCGACTCAGAAGAAACGAGGCTAAGATTATTGTTAATGTAGCTAAGAAAAAAATCTTGGGGTGAATTTGGGAAGTCTCTAAACAAGGACTATTATGATAGTATTAAAATATTTTGGAGGACAACCAAAGCTCTGAGAAACCAAAAAGTCAAGGAAATAAGAAATAAGAATGAGAACGGTGAGATACTTACCATGTTAGAAGCGATCCTTGATAGATGGAAAAAGCATTTTGAAATGGTTTTCTCTGAAAACCTGCCAGAGACCATTCAGTTGGTGACTGAGGAAATGCAGGATAATGAAAATGATCCTATCTGGGATGAGGAAGTGGAAAGTGCCATGGAAAAGATTAAGACTGGCAGAGCTGCAGGATATGACTAAATCTCACCAGAAATGATTAAATAAGGTATGGGACCACAAGAGGATACCAAAGGATTGGGCAATAAATGTTATTATTCCTATTTATAAGAAGGGGAAGCAAAGCGAATGCAGCAACTACAGGCCGATATGTCTCTCTTTTGTAATCTACAAAATATATACGTCGATCCTCCAATACAGTCTGATAGAAATAGTAGAGGATGACTTGGAGGAGGAACAAGCTGGGTTCAACCCAGAAAGACAAACTCAGGATAATATTTTCTTCGAGCACGCTCCCCTTTTTGAGCAGCCGAAATAATTTTTAAAACCCATCTCATAGATTGGTCTTGCTCATATGCAAGTGTTCTTTAATGATCTTCAGAAAATTTGTTTTTTAAATCCCAACCATGCTACTATTTCTTTGGTCCGATCAGACAGCAATTCAGCTTCCACAAGTTGGATTGTTTCAGAAGTTACTGTTTCCAATGGGCGACCAGGACGCGGGTCATTATCCAAACTTTTTCTCCCTAACTTAAAAAATTTTGCACATTCTTTTACAGTGGAATACTAGAGGGAGGACTACCTATACACGCCATCCTACCGCTTTTTAATTTTCGTAGGTTTAAGGCCCTCTTACACATTCATTTCTATTCCCTTTTTGATATATTTAAACATTTAATACCTCGCGGACTGGAAGATTTATGATTCTTCATTTTTAAAAGAGGATAATTAATTTCTTCAAATATAAAAGGATCTATTAAATTACTTTCTATCTGAATGATTTTTAATTATGGCCTTTCAGTGCCTATTGAAGGTTGGAATAGTAATTTAGATTCGTAAAACTTCTATCACTCCATAATATTTTTACTTTTTCTAAGTAAAAAATTGTCTTTTTCTGTCTTTTTAAATTTTTTACAATCCTGTGTACTGCTTCCAAAAATTTGCTTTTATTTTCTCTAAACAAGGAAGTTTTTCTGAAAATCGTTCTTTTTAACAGTGATGCTATTGACAACAGGCCTCTTTGGTGAATTTTTTGGGTATGCAATTTTTAAAAACGAATTATTTAAGCGTAACAGATTGAGACATTTCTATATATGGAGCCTTTTTCCATACTGATTGTTCTGGTTCTAATCTGGTCTACATTCTAGTCTGGCACGTTTTCATATAAGATCTAATTTTCACTTGCAGTGACGATCCTATTGATTAGTGGCGTTCCATTCAGACTTTAGATTGATGAAGAGTAAATTGTGATCCACCCTCATGAAGTCTTAGTCATCTCACGAAGCTCATGTGGCACACATTGTCAAACTTGGAAACCTTCTCCACTTAATAAAGATGGCTGTGGATATGAATGAGTCGACAGTTTCTCCCCAAGGTCTTCAACTGTTCACTAGCCACTTTTATATGATCCTTTTCTCATGCCTGAGCAACACCTTGTAAAAGTAAAATTTCTATAATGATTAATTATGAGTCGCGTTCGATCGACAACTTTCTTGGAATAACCATATCCTAGATCACAGGAAAATTCTTCACTATCCTCAAACACTTTCTAAGATACCGTGATTCCATACCTCGGAATACCCAGCAGCTTCACCAGATACTAATGCTCATTTTTCCCCACTTTTACTATAATTCCCTGGAAATAAAAATTATTATTTAGATATAAATGACAGTTTTCCCTCTGCTGTTATTCTGTATTCAGCCGTGGATCAACCCTGTGGGATCGGGAGACCCTCCCGGGGCTCACCCAGCCTCTATAAAGTGGATACCCTTAATTGGGGGAAAAACCTGGCGGTTGAGCGTGATCTTGGCCGAATCACCTCCTTGCACAACCGTTGGCCTAGAAACAGTATGGTCCTTACCAAGTACTGAACCCAAGACCCTTATCGGGTTGTAGTGGTACAGGTTATTCTTATGGGACATTTTTATGTACAAAATGTTCCATAACAAAAATTATTAAGAAAAATAAGAAAAATTAGATGATTCAAAAAATTCATTTCATACGGGCAGTAGTGCATCCAGGTAGATCATGCCTCACTCCGCTGAAAGGCAAAATACTGTCTATGGCATAGCAACCTTAAGTTCGTATACAAATAACAAAATTTACCATTTATAAAAAAATAACTTGGCTATGAAAATTAGTTTTCTATTACCAACTGTTTTCATATCAATGAATTAAAAAAAAGAAGATGTTATTGTTCTCAATTAAGCATAAAAGTAGCCTAGTTCCAAATATAGTTCTAAAGTCGCACATTTTACTTTTCTTCAATTTTCTAGTCCAACCCTCCATTCTTAATAATTAAACTTAAAATAACTATTTATTATTGAATGTAACTAAAAATAAAATGCACCATTACCGTTTGGTTTATGAAATTTAAGTTTGAAAACAGTGGTTATGAAAACTAGGTTTGTTTTTAAATTTCTTGAGTTTATAAAAGTATCAACCCGTCTTTTATTAGTCTGTTAGTCTTGGGTTTTTTCAAGATTAGATTTTCTCAGAATAGATTAATCCGAAAACAGGTTTCCAAACTCTCTAAATATTTAATATTAGTGAGCTGTTACAGGCTCGTGTTTAAACTTTTACCAAGACGTGGGTATTGTTTAAGTGGACTAAAAAAAAATAGCATTATTGAAAACTACAATTCTAAAAAAGTTTACAAGGAAACTTATCAATCTCATTTCATAGATCGCATGAATGTCTCAGATCTTCACGGGTTGCCGTTCAGACAAGTATAAATGTTGTCAATAAAATGTAATTTTAATTCGAAATAATGTCTATAAAAGTAGCGGATCAGGCACTGAATCCTTGTTCAACCTGAGTTATGGAAGAAAATTTATTTTTGATCAGCCGTTGATTTTCTCAAGGTCGTTAGGCATTGAAGTTGTTGCCTCATACTTCCAAGAGTAAGGAGAAATTTAGTTGTTGAGCATAGATGTTCATCACATCAACTCCTTGTGTTTAACGTTGGCCAAGAAAAATTTCTTCCTTATCAAGTTGTGAACCCGAAAACTGTCATATTCAAAATCTACTCTAAAAGGTAAGTAAGTAGAAATATTACTTATTAAATAGTATAAATAATTTATTTATTTCAGTATTTGGATACTTATCGACGATTATTTAAAACCATGCAGCGGAACAAGATGTATCACAGGGAAGTAACTGAGTTTGTGAAATTAAACTTCAGGGTGCATTATACGTGCATTAGCATGTATTATATAGAATTAGGTTGCATTTAAAATTAGATAAAACATACCGTATTTTGTTTAATTCTGTCTAAAATTATATGTACCGAAGAGTACAAGAAAAAAATCTGGTATTTACTCGGATTCTTTTCCGCTCTACAATATAAAAATAACTAACGGACTCAACAGAATAGAACAACGAAGATGTGGAAGCAAAAGAAAATGACTTGTCAGCCAGAGAGGATTTAACTTTTCATTGCTAAATCTTTCCTTGTTCGCGTTGTCTTGCGACGTATAAGGATCAATTTGGACGTATTGCTTAATAAACACGATCAATCAATAAAATATATTAATAGTGAATATAGATTAATATATGTTCCTAATTAAAAAAAAAAAAATGAATATCAGTTTCGTTATGAAAATTCTTTAGTAACTGCAGAAATAAAATTCCTGTACGAATATTTTTCAACATCTTTTATGTTTCAGACGATTTTAATCTTTCTCATTCATATAATCATGGATTCTTTGTTCATGCAGAGCAGTATATAGAATACAAACTATCGTATCGTGTGCTTTAAAATATGACATTAACCAATAATTATATTTTAGGTAATATTTTGATCATATTCTATATAGACCGCAATTTTGTTTACTTCCTGCGTTTTAAGTCCTGAAATTCAAATTTATTAATTCCCCTCTAGCATTTATGATAGTAATAAATATAGAAATTGAGTGGAATTAGTTTGTATCGCTAATCAATTTTACGGGATATCATTAATAAAATATGAAGTAATGAGTTCTATATGAAGTTTAATTTTTAATTGTTTAATTTTACAAATGTATTAAAATATGCTCTTGGATTTTTATTGAATTCTTCTAATGTTTTTTTTTAATTCACTGTTCATAAAAGATGAAATCTGAACAAAAATAAATTATTTTTAAGTTATAAACACATACTCTTTTTATAAAATTCTAGGTCTTGAAATGTTGTAATCAGTTGCTCATTTGACCGGTGTTACTGTGGAATTTTGATTTTTAGGCCTTGAATTTTTTTTAGGTCATCAATTGACGGTAATTGGCTCATTCTTACTCTTTAGAATTAAATTCCTGTTGTAATTACTGATTTATAACTAATTGTCTACTCAATAAACTCTTAATGTATTTATTCATATTTTATTAATACCATCTTCAGAATACATTTTCTGTTAAACGACCAGATTTACTTATTTCCGCCAACATCCATATTTAAAATTCTCTCAGGGTTATAAAATTATGATATTTTAGTCATAGATCAATTTTATTTTATTTTTCCATTTGCAGGGGCGGATTTTTGTTACTGCCGCCCAGAGGCATGGCACAAAAACTTCCAGGAAAAGAGTTTACATTTTTAATAGTTATTTTTCCCGTATTGTTTACTTGATTCTATAAACTTTACTCTCTAATAATTCTTTATTTCTTATGAATTTTCATTAATTTTTTTTTTGTTCCAGGTATCCTGTTTAATATTTTACTTTTATTATTGGTAAGTCAAGATTTTATTATACTGATAACTAGTTATAACTAATAACTATTAATTACACTAAGTACCATTTTAAATTACGTGAGCCATCATTTAATTAAAAATGACCATTTTATTTTTATTAGAAATTAAAAAAAAGTACTTTGGCGGTCATAATGTTTTATTATTTATTTACTTTAACGTGACAGTCGATATTGCATTACGTCATTAACTTAAGAAGTTTTGTAGAATCAAAGATGAAGGTAATAGTTTAATAGATTATTAATTTTAATTATTCTATGTACAATCAAATGAAACAAAAAGTTTCTCTTAAGAAAAATTTGGTTCGTTATCCCGATTCATGAATGCTCATTTTGTTTTTATCAGTAACTCCCTTTATTTTTTTTTAATGTAACAAATAATAAATCATATAATAAATTTGACAATGACGCAATTATTTTAATTAATAACAGATTTTGAAGTTTTATAAATTCTATAGCTAATATTCTTGCGAGAACAATTATAAGATTTTAAAATTTTTGAATAAAATTCTACTTGCTTATACTTCATGAATGAATTATATAGCAATAGGATGTTTAATTATGGACCAATTTCGAATTTGTTTAGAGAGGAACATGAGAAAATGAAAGAGAAGAAGGAAATTAAAATAAAATTTAGTAATATTAAAATGAAAAATTCTTTATTATTAATTATTAATACTTTTCTATAAGGTTAGTGCATGTTTTAATTTTTAAACAACTGTTCTCCAATTGTTGCTGCTATGTGCTGGTTCTATATAATCTAATTGTATGCAGATAGCATAACTCAATAAATAAAGTGTTGCTCTGTCTTTCACCAAGTGGCCACAAGTATTGCTTAATTTGGAGGCTTGGAGGCACACAGGCTGTTCTGGTTTATGATTGGTATAAATGTTTTCCTCATTCAATCTTCTTGGAGATTTTTCTGAAATTATGTTTTAATTTCTTAGAGAAAAATATGTACGGAAAATAAATTGATGTATTATTTTTTTGATCTCGTCTTTGTTTGATTTTTTGTATAAATTTTTTTTTTGCTTACTATCGTTGTATCATTTATAAATCTGTCAATATCATACTTTTAGAGTTTTTTTTTTTTGTTGGCGTTCGAGATTTCAATCTTTATTTAAGTATAACAATTTTGAAGGATTTAAATAAACACTCTTTTAAAACACACATAAGTTTTAGTCAGCATAATTTTAAAAAATATTAAAAATTATATAATTATTTCTTTGATCCTTTTCCGAACCCGGAATCATATACATGATCAAGTCTCCCCTTGATGGTATGGAAGTGAGGCGACGAAAAAGGAAGTTGTCGAAACCTATACTGGCCTCATGTTTACAAATGAGCAAAGGCTTATGATTGCTCCAACCCAGCACCAGAAGCACACCTCTTAACCCTCCAAACTCTTCCTTACGTCAAAAGCCTCATTCGTGAACCCCTATAAGAATGGTATTGGTGATATTGGGTTTGACTGAAAATGATTTTAAATTATTTATACATATTACTTACATCAATATAGGAATTTCCATTTTCTTAATTATAAAAATCTGATTAATTACAAAAATTAAAAATTTTCAAAACAGAATTTTTTTTACAATTGCAGTTTAGTAGAAACTTATTATTATTATTTATTTAAATGGGATGTGCAGTTTCAAGTTATTCATTGTGTGACCTATATTCCAATGCTTTTAAATTAACGGAGAAGTTAGTGATGTTTCCCCTTTGATTAATATTTTGGGGTAGCTTTGTGGGTAAAGTGGTGAACTCCTAAGGACTCGGATCAGATTCGATTCTGACTGCGACAGAAAAAAAAAATCTATAGCTTCATCCGTGGATCGACTCTTGGATAAGGAAACCTTCTGGAACATACCCAGCCACTGTGGGGGCACTTTTCCCTTCATTTGAACACAAGTTGTGGCTGAGTGTGGATATCTCCTCCGTGTATAACCGTTGGTAAAAAAGCAGCATTTTTTATCAAGGAATTAAACGTAAGACCCTTCATGTGCTCTAGTGGTAGGTAGACCTTTTATTTATTTTTGCTATAAGGATATGCTACCAAAACCTCGTCACTGTTAATAACTAATAGTTTGATGTTTCGCTATTATTATTATCAAGTACAACATGATTAACATTTAAATAATTTAATGAAATAATAGCCTTACGATATCAATCTCCGCATTCCGTTTAACATGTAACGTATGAATTGTAGACTAGAACACTGGAGATCATTTCATTGAAGAATAATCGAGGTTTTCTAATCAGACTTCTAAACAGTATTATCACATAAATTAAATTTAAATAGTTCCTTGTTAAATAGAATATTTAAATTATAAAAATAAAAATAGAATATATTATTTTCTACACTACGCTATCTTTAAGGCGATGCGGGTAGATTATTTATTTGTTTTTAAAAATATTATCAAATACTAGTTTACTAAAGTAGGAATCAATTACATATTTATTTGTTTTTGGGTCAATCTTCATAGTGATAGAGTAAGCCGGTACAATAAATATCGTACACTAAAATCGTACAGACAAAGCTAATAATTAAAAAATTATTAATTTCAAATAATAACGATAATGAAGCTATGTAGATTTTCTACACTTTTCACGTATGCCATCATCATTGTATATTTGAAATATGTTGGAATTATAATAATCTTTAATAGATATATGTTACGGATAGTGCTGAGAGAATTCCGTATCTGCATTCATATTATTTAAATTGATATATGTTTAATTGAAGGTAGTCGGGATAGCAACTATATAGTGAAGAATATTGATTATATAGTTTTAATTTCATTATTTATTTAGAATATCCAAGAAAGTTTAGTTTGAAGTGCATAGTGACATAATAATGGAATTTACTGTTAGCGGAACTACTAATCATCCTTAACATTTGGTTAATTAACGTACCAATTAACTAAGAACTAAAACACCATTCTAAACATCTTTCAACTCTAAACATCATTAGAGGTATGCCGATGAACCCTAAGCAGAAGATCCGTAAGTTATAGTCCTGTATTTGTGCTACTGGGTTAGAAACGCCCGAGTTCCAATTAAACTTGAGTTGGACCCCAGAGCTTGCTAATCATTTCCTTGGATTAGTGACTTTTTTCTTATTTAAGTTTTTGATCTTCGTTTTTTTTTCTTATACATAGCTATAGATATAGATATATATATAGCGGGCTTCTAACTTTTGGGGGACAACCTGAATTCAGTTACGGCCCTTCTCCGCGCTTTTACTACCGAATTATCCTTAAAATATGAAATGTGATTTTTTCTTTAATTGAAAGGTTTCCAAACGTGTTTTTAGGCTATCTGAGAATAGTCTCCATCATGGATAATGAATAAACACTTAAATTTATTTTAGATTAGGGGAGACATGTGCCCCCCTCTCCCCTCCGACACTATGCCTACGTGTTTCTTCTTTGTTTAAAAGGCTTCGTGTTTGTGATGTTTAAGTGCTTGGACCGTAGTACCCGATAGGTTTAGTCTATTCTCCTATTGCGTGCGCGGAGGCAGTCAGGCGTTGTGCTTACTGCCGCGTGTCATTGGAGACCGGGACCATTCACCCTTCCAGGGGTTAAGGTCAGAATTCAGCCCTTGAAATACGATCATTTATGTTTTACATTACCTTTCATTGTTTTAAAAAATAATTATTTTGAGAAACTTTTGTTTAAAAAAAAGAGAAATATATATATATATACATATATATATATATATATATATATATATATATATATATATATATATATATATATATATATATATATATATATAATCCATTATTACGTACTTATTTTTCAACGATTTCTTTAATCATTGAATATTATTATTAATTAATTAATATATTGGAGAGCTATGTGTGCAAAATATTTAAAGTAAGATTTCCTTTTAAAAAGTTGGTCGGGTTGAAAATTCGATCGAAATTATAATATGTTCTATTAAAGACTGAACTTATTTCATTGTATTGGGTCAAAACTTTTTCTAATATTTTCTTAGATATTCTTTTCTGTAGAAGAGATTCTTCATGCTGTCATAACTTTTCAGAAGAGTAGCAAGTCGGAAGTTGATTGTTTACTGTTGTTTATCAGCCCGAACCGCAATTCTCTTGTTTTAATTATTTCGTTTCTAACCTATCGTCTGATTTATACTTTTCCCTAGTCACCATCACGGTTCAATGTCTCGGTTGAATCTATAGGAAGTTCGTCAAACTATTTTTTAATTGCTCATAGTTCAATGATATAAAAACAGTTTTAAGTTAACCAATTTTGGCGAAGGTGAGGGAAAAAAGGTTTTGTCAAAACGGACGGCTTAATTTATATAATTGATAGTTTCGTAATATTTTTGGACGTTTCTTCCATTTTCGTCATCATACTTATTATTTAAATAAAACGATCAATATTTTGATAAATTTGTTTTTATGAAGTTAACTTGCAGTATTTCCTTGATTTTTTTTTCAATTACAAAATTGTTGTTTTTAGAGGTAAATATGTTTTGGCTCTCTTGAAATCTGCTGATAATTTATTAATTACATTAATAAAGATATATTGAATATTTGGCTCAATTATAGCAGACCACTTTCAATAAAATAAAGCTTATAGAACTTTATCTTTGACCCTATTGAAATTTTCAATACTAACAGGACCAATACTATGAGGGGTACTATTTACACGCCTTTGCCAAAAATTGATAATGAGCATCTTAATTAATTTAAAAATTATTTAACACCTTAAATAATTTGTTTTTGAACTATCCCAGTCAGTAGGCTTCGCTTTCTTTTAGGAACAATGGTTGTGTGAAATAGTGAGTGCTTTATTAAAGGAACGTGAGGGTGTTTTTGGTTTTTTTACAATTAACCGTAGATCTATATATATTTTTAAATAATTAATATGAATTTTTATGTATTTGGGTTTAATAAATCGGGCATCACTTATCACTGGCAGTGTTACTTCAGAAGGCACCTTTAAGCACTTATAGTAATCTAATTAAATTGGATCTATTGGGTTTGCAAACATTAGTTATTATTTTACATAATTTTCCGCTCAAAATACTCTAAGCTATTTTATCATAAGGGAGAGTTATTTGATAAGAAAAAAAGTTATTTGATATGGCTTGATGACAATAAAATATTTATTTTCAACTTTTGAAAACTATGAGCTTAGTCACTTTTGGAGAAATATGGGTTGGATGCTGAGTTCTTTGCTGAAAAACAAATTTAAATTATTGATTGTGCTTTTACAATCCAGGAGAAATTAGTCTCAGGTTTTTGATTTATTATGAATAACTGATTCTGAAATTTAATTAAATATGAATCGTATATTCTCTCCTTATCTTAGTCTTATGCGATATCCGTCGGTATAAGTTCGTTACCAGGATGAGCACGGTTCGGAAATGTTGAAAGATTCAGAAGGTCGTTTACGCTATCAATGGGAGGAAGGCGGCTTCGCCCAGGTCATTCTGAGTGGTTAAATCTCCAGTCTCTACACGTCTTCCGAGATCATACACGGCCCCTCTTACATATTAATATCTGGGCGTCGTACAGCCCGACAATATGAAAAAAAAATTAAAATTCTGCATGACAAATTATAATTATATTATATTATATTTATATAATTATATATAAGTATTAAGTGGTTTAGACAAAATTAAAAAATGGCTAATATTAAAAACAAAAAAGTCACTGTTTAAAATATAAGCATCAAGAGATATTATTTATGATGAACATATTTTAATAACAAGTCCCGAAACGTCAAGAACTAATAAAATGACTAAACCGGTTGAAAGTCTTATTTATATCGGCAAAATATTCCTAAAAAAAAATAAGTATTATTCATTAGATATAAAGATAGCTTTGTAGATATATCCCTGTAGGTAATTTCATCATAGAAATAGGATTGCCCATCGGCTGAAAATTAGTAAAGTACAATATACTGCAAACTTAGATCAAGATCATATCAATTCAAGAATTTAGATTTTTAAGTTATAGAACAAATTTATCAATATCGTTGATGCCAGTATAGAACATGGGCTCCCAAACTTTATGAAACTCATCTTGTGATATTGGTATTAAAGATTCGTCTTCATAAGAAAATACAAACTGATTTACAAAATTTTATTTAACAGACAAAAAAAGATATACAATATAAAGTGAATTTGCCATAGAAACTAATATATTGAAAATAAAGTTAAAAAATCAAAAGTTTATCAATTTCACATAAAAATTGCAACAGTAGGATTCAACAACACCAAAAATTCTGTAAATAAAAGTGTCTATCAAATGTAAGAAATCTAGAAATTGTGAAAAAAAATCAATATTTTTCAGTTGGAAACATGCTTCCAACTGAAAAATATTGATTTGGTTAATTTACAATCAGATCATCAATGTTAGGCTTGATGGAACTCAACTTAATTTTTAAGGCCTCTTCAATAGAGAGTGCTTTCGCATTTGCTACGACAAACATTCTAAATTATTTTTATTAATTGTAGATCATGTTTATTTTTCTTATTATTGATACATTCAATTTTAATTTTTAAACAATTTTTTGTTGTTAAAAACATTATTTTATCTATGACTTCTGTTTGCTTGTTCGCGTACCACCTTGAGCGGTCTTACATTACCGCTTTGTGATTATAATTTAAAACAAAATATTAAAATAAAACAATGACTGGGGTATATTAAATTATTGACTTCAACTAAAATTATATTCAATAGGTATATAAAAGTACTCAGATATACGCGCACACACACACGCACACGCGCGCACACACACACACAAACACGCACGCACGCACACACACACAAACACGCACGCACGCACACGCACACGCACGCGTAAACATACCCACACAATCCAGCTGCGAGAGTAGGAACAATTGCCTGTAATCACAAAATAAGGGTTTCCAAAGCTCCGGACCGGATAGCATCCCAAATGTTACCTTGAAAGTGGCTGTTAAGTCAAGACCAGAACTCTTCGTGGACGTGTACAACTCCTGGCTTCGTGAAGGGATCTTTCCCACCCAAGTGGTAGATGCACCATCTTTTACTCTCTCTAAAGGGAATAAGGCCCCCAAACGAGCTTACATCTAATCGCCCAGTTTGTCTCCTGGACCCGAGGCAAGGTACTACTCCCGTAAAGGAGCCCAAGGATAGATCACTTATGATGCAAACAAGGCCGTGGGCACTATCTATCAGTGGCTTTCAACCGTTGGGCTGCTTCAGATTGCTGACCATAAAACCGAGGCAGTAATTATTACAAGCAGGAAACTGAAGAAGGCAATTGATTTGACTGTTGGGAGTTCGACATCCTCTCCAAGCCACCCTTGTAGCTCTGATGATGACTAAAGAGTAGAGCTGGAGTTCTGTTGTTGACTATGTTCCGCGAATCGGTAGAAAATCCAGATCAAAGGAGCAAAAAAGGAAATGCCAGACAGCGGCTTAATAAGATGTCCCGTAAGCGCATAGCCAGCCCGCAACCGCGCAGTAATGCCGGACAGCAGTTCCGCGGGCTGGTCACGATGAATAGGGAGGTGGTTATCTAATGAGTAGGAATCTCACACTATTGTGAACTTCTAGTCACACTTCTTCTTATACATGATTGTTCCGTAACCCTTTAAAAAATAAATTAATAAAAACAACCACAAACACATTTAATTTATTTGGCTTTTATTTAATAATTTTCTAATTAAAAAGTAAAAGTAGCCTGAACAATGTTCCTTTAATTTATCAATTAATTTGGCAAGTTGTGCCTGAGCTGTTTATATCTGGTTTCTTAAATTTAATAACTGTAATAGTTTGCTGGTTTTATTGGAAAATAAGATACTAAAAATAATATCTTATACTCCATAACCAACAATAGATGTTTTTTAACTATATAGAGATTTTTTAACCATAAAAGGGTCGGTCATAAAAATTATATTTTTCATTAAATTCTTAAAATATTTTTTTTTGGAAGCAACGAGCGTGAAGCAAATTTATTTCATAGGAATACTAATGCGGTGCCTCCAGAAATTCTTTATATGACTGCATTGAAAGAATCCAAGAATATAAATTATACAAATGGCTGATATATTAAATCATTGGTGTGATCCTAAATAGAAAAATATTTTTTATTTCATGCAAGGCAAGCTGTTCAAATGTTTAGAAAATTTTTAATTAATCTTGCTTCAGTGGTAATGAATTAAGATGATAAGAAAAATGGCTGCCAGTTTCTGCATTCTCTCCATATCTGTCGTTTTTCAGGTCGGTAACTCTTTACCTCAGAGGTAAACTGTTGTAATAAACATTTCCAAATTTAGCAGGAGAGGTGAAAGAAGTTTCAGATCGCATGGTATGCTTGTTTTGGATAGTGGTCAATGTTTATATTTGAAGTATTGCATATTTTGCTATCTTTTTAGCTTATTTATGATACAAATACTAGGAAAATATGGTCAGATTAATGAAAATACGGTAATAAGGTCAAATTAAGCAAAATTGGAATAACGACGTTTTACTTCTGGCGTACAGAACTATGGAAAACAATTTATTTATTTATTTATTTTTTTTTTATACCATTTCTAGGAAATCATTTTAACATCTTGTTTCATCATCAGGAACTATTTCATCCCACGATGGAGAGATTTCTCAACTCTTTGTCAGTTTTTAGCCGAACTCCACAAAAACGCGTAATGCAATCCGTAACCCAGTGCACATTCGTAACAGATCTAACTCGCTTATGTTAGCAGACGTGACTCCTTTTAAAAGGTTTTTTTATCAAATGGACTGAAAGAGGAGTTTAGAAATCCTCATGGCTCCTTAAATTTTTTGCTTGCACCATGTTATGCACCATGTTCTATAAATTAGTCATAAATGTTATACTTAATAGTGTGCTAGATATTTTCGTTTTCTGTACAAACATTATTTTGGATTCATAAAATTATTGATTTACATCAAATCATTTTTTTCTAAATAGGCACGTGGTCTACAATCAAAAAAAGTAAAATGGTCGTTATTAGCATGCTATATATAACTATATTTAAAATTAAGATAGACCTATCTTATAATACCAGTATCATTAGATGAAACCGATACAAAATGTAGTAAATGTATTTGATCAAAACCTATATTGATATGAATTAAGAATCAGGTGTTGATACAGTCAAAATTATTGGCATAAAAAATATAACAGCACATCAAAACTACTATATACTTATTTGATAGTAACACTCGTAACAGAAAAACTCATGATGCTTTCATACAAAATCACCATTTCTAACGTAGGATACCCACAAATAGATGCTTCTTAACTACTCATTTTACAGTTATCATTCACATTTTTAATATAACAATGTTAAACACAGTATAGGTAACACTCGTTACGAATACTTTTTGTGACATACCATTTTTTTAATAAAAAAAAATCTCTTAATCTCCTGTCAGCTCCTTACAAACTAAGGATGCTCTTGGATTGACAGCTGGCATCACAGACAAATGTTATCGGGCTATTTACTGTGATTTTCATGAACAATGTTATCCAGAAAAACCGATAACACTCGTTCCTTCAAACCTTTGGTACAAATCTATTTTCCTATAGTTCAATCAAAGTACTAGAGGTAAATGAAATAAATATTCATTCTTTGAAATACTATTGAGGATGCCCTAGGCTAATTTTAATGTTACCATCTCATTCCTTTAAAAAAAACACAAATTAATATCTAAAAATTTATTTGAAAAACGGGTGTAAAGACTGGGGATATCAAATGGTCAATATATGTAAAAATGATCGACCAACAAATCTAATAATATAATTCAAGCATATGATTGACATTCATACAAAAACCGCAAAAGATGATTGGAACTCTTTCGGCAAAGACCACTTTGCAGATGCCACTTAAATTTTCGACTGTTTTACATATTGGGACATAGCCGAAGTTTGGCACCGCAATTCAGCCACTCCACTATTTGGCTACCATCGAAGAAATACTGTTGAAGATAACTCGTTTTGTTTATTGAATATGAATCGATAATTAATAATATAGTGTATTTAATTAGACCTTATTAAATGTAGTGGTTCATACGAGTTGAAAAAATTATTCGAAATATTAGTTGGTACTAAAATTTAAGTCGTAGATGGTAATGTAATCACTTTTAAAACAATTGTGATAAAGTCAGAGATGGAGTTTTTTCACTTCTTAGAATTTTCACATAAATACAGTTTAAGAAATTAAACTACCAAGAATTCTTGAGTAAATATTGCCTAGATTACTAAACATTAATAATATTCAGTTCTAAAAGTATCGATTCGGAAAAATCTTTTTTCGTTATAGTTCAACAGCATATAGCGTTATACATCAACAGCTAAAAAAGTCTCATTGGTACATACTGGTTGCTGCTTGTATATACTGTATATACTTTTGTGGAAAATAAAAGCCAGTGATTTATTAACAATATAGCAGTTGTCTAAGTAGTTAATGTTCATAAATTGATGTATTTTAATATTATCACATGTTAACTGAGATATTGTTTTGTTTTTGACATTGAACCGGAACATGATGAATATATTCCAGTTAAGTGAACATATAAGTAATGATGATGTTGCTCTTAAGTTTCTATCGAGCCAAAATATCATAGATGGTAAAAAGTTATTGTATAAAAGGAGATCAAATGGAAGGTATGAGTCAACGACAAAAAACTCTGCTAATTGTATTGCTTCAAGATGGAATACAGAACAGAGGTGGGTCTGCTATGCGGAATATGGCTGGAGAATATGACTGTCATCTACCTTTAAGAATATATCAGTTTATGAACATTGACTTTTTTCTTGTCCATTTTTTTTTCCTGAATCAATTTGAATATTAAACAATATCACAAAATTGGTACCAAATTTTGTATCCTGTGCAATCTAAAGATTAAGAAAAAAAATGGGTCTTGTATGGACCCAGGTGTATTACATTTACACATTCCAATCCCGCAGAAACGCCTGCACTTCAGATATGTCTAAAACTTTTAATTTTTATTGAGATTTAAAATTCAATAGGAACAGAGGAAAATAACAGTTAATAAAAAGGATTAATTTTATTTGATCAAGAATATTTTCTAGTTTTTGTGTCGACTCTTTAAATTAGCTTCTTTTTCGAATTAATTTGTCGTTTATCTTTGGATGGCCATGAAAGATGTGGAGAACATTTTAGAACATTTCTCCGCCAGTAGAATGCCGGTTGACCGCCTGGCAAACAGTGAAAATCTTTGTTTTTGCCTGATGAGGCCATTTAACTAGCGTAACGCGCTGGTGAACTAGATTCTGTGCGATTTGGTCTTATGTTCGATCTGATTACGCTCAACAGCAGTAGCAGTTTTTCTCAGATGGCCTACAGTCCTCTTCTTTTTGTTTTTCGTGAATGCTCCGTTATTTTTTCTCATTTTCTGACCCTAAAATTTATACAATTCCTGTAGGCATCTAATTTCAGAACTCCCTAACTAATATTTTGGAATAAATTTAATTAATTGTTTGATTTAATCCTTAATCATTGTTTTGCCTTTTTGTTTTAATTTAATTTAAATTCCAATTACTTTTGTGATTTAAGATGATAGATAGATAGAAAGTTTTATTTACATATGTACACTTTTACAATATTTTGAAGTATTTTAACATGATTTCGAATAACTTATCCTTAAAATCAACAAATTTGATTTTTGAGAATAAGTCGTATCTCATAAGTGAATTTATATATTGGAACAACAGTAGGAAAAATTAATCAAAAACCTACACACACAAAACAATATTAATAATAATTATGAATGAATAATAAAAATAAATTAATAAAATAGAAAACTGATGACAATAAATAATACATACGATATATATAATAAATCTAAACATTTAAAGCTATAATTAAGTTAATGAAAACATATTATAAATACGTGAATGAAAATTATTGTTAGTTTAATAATAAATGTTTTGTCCTTTTATGTCCTTTTATTTAAGATGAATAAATAAATTATACATGTAGATTATATGAACTGAAATGAAACGAAAAAATAATTTTATACTGGGACAAAAGTCCCCTGAGAATAATTATAGTTTTCATACTTTATGTACATTTATGTATTTTTGTCTGGCTAGTGCTAATAAATGCGCAATTGGCAATTACCTCGTAACGATTATTATTTCATCAATGTGGTTGTTTTATTATGGAATGTGTGAAGGAATAAATGTTGTTTAAAGGAAAATGTAGAGGTTGATTGATGAATAGAGACGGATATGGAATTCCGAAAAGATATAGACGAAGGATTTGCTGAAGGAAGTTGTTCTATAACGGGGAATATATAAAACAGTAGGTTGAGTCTTGTATTTAGAGGGTAGATAAAAGAACGTGGAGTGAGGAGATCGAGGGTGTAGAAAAGCTTTATGGTTCTAGAGACTTGAAAAAAAAAGACACCAAGGTACTGCCGATAGAGGGGAGAATAAAGCCACTTCAACTCTGCATACCAACAGGAGACACCCGAGCACTGGTGATACTCGAAGATGAATCTTATGAAACAATTCAACAAGGCTAGGGATACATATGAAGATATGAATATATAGATATGAAGATACAGTCTCATCCCTAGCCTTCTACCAAAGTCGAAGTGGAGAAAACAAGAGAGCATATTAGGAGCTGCCAGGTATTATGATAATAAACTTTTCTCCTTAACGCTTAAAGAAAAAAATTATGAATTTCGATGAATTAAAAAATTATATTACAGTGCCGAAGTTACGAAAACCTATTCATATTCTGTACGGCATAACTTGAGTTGCTCTGCGGCATGATATACCTCATGCGTCAACCACTATCACTATCAAATTTCATCATGTGAGTGAAATTCATTTGTAAAAATACTGTAGCTAAGTTGTACTATTTTTTAAAAACAATCTCGACTTCTGCTGGTGCGAAGTTATTACATGCCACAGTTATTAATTTGCTGAGAATTAAGATAGAAAAAATGGACAGCAGTAATTTATCGGGTTTAATTTAGTGCTCCTTAAGATGAACAGATGATCTATTGTTAATAAACCTGGCATAATCAATATGATTTAAAGTTTTTATTATTAAACACCAAATCAATTAAATAAATACTCTCAGTTACATTCTGAGTTGTATTTTTTTTTTAATTTGTGTTATAGAACAAGTTATAGAAAACTGGTTTCCCGTCACTAGCTTCCCGAGAACAGTTCATCCCATAAAATAATTTTTTTTTTTTTATTCTGGTATAACATTGTTACAGTGCAAGGAAGGGGATCACGAAGACCACTTTATAAGTCCTCATCAGGCCTAAAAATTATCAGCCAAATCATTTTGTTGAATACTCACTTTTTATTTAGTGAACATTACTGGCAAATAATTTCTATTATATATGACACATATTCAATAATATGACTGAACTAGAGTTTTGGTCCTGGGAATGCCGAATTGCAGAAAGGTCGACCCGTAATTTACTGACTGCGACTTGAGACACTTTTGTTTTGTAATCTGACTGTAGTACTACTAGGAATGGCTGTCAATTCTAAGCGAGGCCAAGGCCGAACAAGGGCTGTAAGGTCCTTTTAGTAAGTAAATTAATTAATCCTTATAAATTTTTACCAAACCTATTTTTTATCCGATTGCAATTTTAGTTTAAAATCAATGACTAAAAATGTATTCGGATTTTTTAGTCGTTTTTTAATCGGATGAAATTTTAGTCATTCTGAATAAACTTTTATTCAGGATTAAAAATTCCGACTAAAAATATTGTCGTTTCTTTAGTTGGATAAATTTTCAACCGACTTATGCTCTATTCCGCCTATAGGCAATATGGAATGTGGCAGTGGCAAATTACTTAAGGCTTTTTTACAATGATATTCTTTGTTATTGTCAACCAAAAGGTAATATAATTCTCTACAAAGCGAAAAAAAAAAAAAAAATCATCGAAATCGAACCAATAGTAGCTGTGATATAGCGATGATATTGAACTTTTTAGACTCACTTTACTGCGCTACAGGCCAGCGTAACTCTTGTCCTCCTGAGTTTTCAATTGCGGACTCCCAAATCCCTCGCATCTCTCTCCATTTCACCCTTCCTTGGATCCATCCTCCACTTCCACCAGGTTCTTGGCCTTCTCCTTCTTCCTTTCTCATTGATGTGCGCCTCCAACAGTTTCCTCTGTACTATTTCACCCTCCATTCTGTTGTATGTCCTACCCATCTTAGCCTCCTTGCTTTGATAGAGCTACATTCGAACAATTTCAGTTTACGGCAATCATCTTGGGACAAACACTAAGTTTCCGCTGCATAGGTCCATAATTTTATTCTCGTTGCTTTAGACAACTGTTGAGACTTCGGAAGTTATTATAGTTTATATACATAGTTTTATCAAGTATTCTTCACATATTCCCTCGCATATTAGTTATTTGATAACTCGAAAACGTTACGTCTTTCGTTCGGAACATTCCATATACTCATTCGAAAGATAATCTTAACTGTCTGGACTCTAAACCAGAGCGATAAGAAAAGTCGTGTCTTTTTTTCTTCGTGTCTTATGGTCTTACCAGATACTTTTGAAATATGACTGTTTGGAAATAACCACTGTGTAATAATTTGCAGCGTTTTACGTTTGTTTACAAGCCTTGGTCAAATGAAGGGAATCCCCATCAGCTGGAGAATGAATGGTCTTTATCCTGTAGAACGTAGATAAACGCCAATTGAACCGGGGAGGTTCAAGTAAAGAAAATAGAAGTATCTACGTTTTTAGTTATATTTAAATTTCTTTTGCGATTCTGACTTGGCAATTGGGAATACAACTATGGAATCCAGTATGAAAAATCAATTCATCTTTTAATAAAAATAAATCACTCGCTCCAGTACTTGACATGACGGATGAAATACCTTGTCAATATGACAGGGGCGGGGCTGCGTCTTTACCCGTCACTCTGGATGTAATCCCCTGCTCTGATTCCCTCTCGATATTCCTCTGGCAGTACTACCTCGTTGAATTTGTATTTGATTTATACTTTTCGAATGGAGCTGTCAGCGGTACTTCAACTCTGAACTATAGCAATGAAATATGTTCGGCCACATAAGGCCATTCTTGAAGGCAAATCAAGAAATATAATATTATAACTAAACATAATATTTAGAGTTATTTTAGAAAAAAAAAACTTTACTACTACAACCTAGTCTAATTACTTGATAAGGAAATACTATTTCTTCTTACTACTGCTACAATCATCCAAGGAGGTGTGTTTATCGACAAGTAATTTTACCCCAATTCATTGAAGGGTCAGGTATCTATTTTACAGAGTGCAGAGTAATTGATATTCCATTGTCGAGGCTTGTTAAATTTTATTGCTTAATGTTGATAAAAATTAATGTAGTGCTTTACATTCCTGTAAGATGAATTAATGCAATGCTTTACTTATAAGAAGTCTGGGCTAAAAAATGGACAAGGTACGTCCGAAAGGTTGTCTGTTGAATTAAATAAATGATAAGTTGTTTGAAAGGATTTGTTTCTTCTTCCTAGAAATTAAACATATGAATAATATTCAAATACCCTTCGACAATCAATCATTGAACTTTACATCACTACGTCAGAGGTAAACTGTTAAGCCCAATTTTGATGATATTGATTTTATTATCGTATTTGCCATATTTTTCGAGTACCTATTAGTATCGTAAATAAGCTAAAAGGGTAATAAAATATCCAACACTTCATATATGAAGATTTACCACTATCCACAACAAGCAATACAATCCAATCTGAAACTTCTTTCCTCTTTCCTGTTAAACTTTAAAATGTTACTTCAATGGCTTAGAAGTGATACCTCATAACTTTACATGCCCTAAAATAATCTTCCTCTGATAAATCATAACTACACTAATTGCTATTGTTTAAGATGACAAAGAGAACATTATTGTATTTTGATGTTCCTCTTTAGGCACATAAAAAATTCACAAAAACTCGGCGATTTTTAGATAAATATTTCTTACTGTTAAGTAGTCGTTTTGGCGATACGAAAAATCGCTTAGCCATGATGTGAACAATATTTGTTTATAATTTATTTTTATTCTTCTTCAGACAATTTACTTAAATTAAAAAAAAAAAAGTTAATTATTTTGATTTGAGTTATATTTAAAATTACTATTATGAAAAAATTAGGTTTAGTAGTTTTGAAAAAAAAAAAAATCTATAATGCTTCAAGATAATTTTCTGGAAAAATGTTAAAAGTTTAGAAAATAATATATTTCCCGCAATTAAAAATGATCTACAAAATGTATAAATAATATCACGTTTCATGATTGAATCTGACTCTAAGATATAGTTTGTACTGATAGTCCAGAAAAGTAATTCTAAAAAATACTCATTAAGAAAAGTAAAATGTTTTATATCTTTGACTATACCTTGACATGAAGTGAACAAGAAATTCCTGAACATTCTTCAACGTACTGAACCGTTTTTCGAAAGCCTAATTTCAAATTATATTTTACCATAATAAATTCTTGATCTACCTCCTTCTACTGATAAACAGATATATTTTCGTTAATTCTGTTATTTTAATCTTACCTATTTTTTTATAACTATAAACCAGGGCGATAATACTCATCACTATCTTGAAATTTTTTAAGTTATCGTCACATAAAATTCTAAGGTGTGTTGACTTAGCAAATTTTTATTGAGAGGAAATCAATGAAAATTTCACCCTAGATAATGAAAAGTGTAACGTTTTGAATGATTGAGCTGACAATTCTGCTGGTGAAAATTGGCATAAATATTTCCCATCAATCAATGAAAAACAATGTTAAAGGAAAATCAGCACTCCCCTGAAATTTCATCGTTACCAGTTCATTGGCTGACGAGACCGAAGGGTATTCAGATTCATTAAAACACCGGCGATAAAAAAAGTTTTTCTTTTTTTATTGTAATCTATAATAGATAAATAAGTGAGATATTAAATTTTTTATTTTGATGGATTATTATACTTAGTTTAACTTAAATAGTTGCGGAAGTAAAAATTTAAATTTTAATGATTGAGTTATTCGATGCTACAAAACGTTTTGTTTGTCTCGGTTAGTCCAAATCATGAATAAAAAACCTTTAGAAGTGCCAATAATAACTTAATCGAATTGTTACTTAATCGAAATTAAATTTAAGGTCATAGAGATTTTTAAACGGGATAAGATGTAAGAATCTGCAAAGTGTCTTGCGAAACAAAACAAGGCATTTGCCATAATTGGTGCACACACACACACACATATATATATATATATATATATATATATATATATATATATATATACATACATACATACATACATATATATATATATATATATATATATATATATATATATATATATATATATATATATATATATATATATATACACATACATACATATATATATATATATATATATATATTTTTTTTTTTTAAATTTAATGTGAATGATCCATGGGATAATATGATACTCCTTTACTACCTCAACTCATTACTATAATATTTCAAGACAAACAATGCTTTTCAGTATTGGAAATAGATAGCTGACGTAGGTATTCTATTAAAAACATTCGAGAGTGTGTTCGAACGAGGAACAAAGATGGAGATTAACAACTGGAAAATTGGGGTATCATTCCCACGCCTCTTGTTCATGCAAGATTTTTTATCTGTTGTTTAAAAGGAATTACTTCTTCAATGTTTGTGTATAATTATTTAATATTGATTTACAAATAAAATAATTATTACATGTTTCAGTAAGATGTAGTTATAATTGTTGGAATTTATACCAATATGTACTACCTTATTGTTGTGTTGATTTATCTGTGCTAGCAGTCAAAGGACGCTGAAAAGGATATTTGTAGCAAGGCTACAGTAGAACCCCGTTTATTCCGAATAAAATGGCCAGAGCTGTTCCAGATAACGCGAAATTCCGGATAAGACACATGGCCGTTGACAGAGGGAACTAGCCCCCTCCCTTTCAATGGTAGAAAAAATTTAAATTTCCGAGCTAATCCTCGTAAACTATTGTTTAAGTATTATTTTTCATAAAATAAACTGTTTTATTTGGAATGTTATTGTAAATTATTGCATGGATCCATAGACCCCTCTCTCACACTCTCTCTCTCTCTCTCACTCACTCTCTCCCTCCCTTCCTCCCCCCTCCCTCCCTCTCTCCCTCCCCCTCTCTCCCTCCCTCACTTGATGTATTAGTTACCATATATATATCATCCAACAAAACCCTAGACGTGTTATGTCTACTTGCTGTTAAGAATTTCATTTAGTTTTTACCAATTACGAATTATGTATACCTATGTTTTTAAGCATTTAGAAAAAAAAAAAACTCAAAATTTGTTTTTTTTAAGTACATCATAAATTACGTAGATAAAATTACTAATTTCTGTTTACATTATTTACTATTATTTCATATCAGTTCATCGTGAATAACAGCAAAAGTAAAAATAAAATAACACCTTCTGGATAATACGGATTCAGGATTTGGCAGATCTGGATATCAGGGTTATAAAACTGTATTGGTATTTCTTGATAAGTTTCCTGACGGGAGGCGCTTTGGTTCCGCCCTCTTGTTATGAATCAACGATTTATAATCAAGTCAATAATTTTAAGATCGAAGTAATCATTTATTATAAAAAACATTTATCCTCTGGTATTTAGTAATAATCCTATATTCGCCCTTGAAAATTAATTATTAATAATATTTCATTAAAATACTTAAGTTTATCCTTTTTAGTAAAATAAATACAATGTCGCTCGTTCCGTCTGAAAAAAAAAAATCTGCTGATGTCACTGCGAAGGCTCCATCGAAGTCATAAGTCAGGGTTTTGTCTCGATTTATTAAAGAACTGTAGCAACATTTCATATATAACATAAATATGAGAATAAAGAACTATATTAAAGAACTATATGTTACCATAATTTATGTAACTTTAAAGCAATGTTGATCAATTTTATAACCAAATAAAAAATAATTCGTAATAAAAAAATGAATCTAGCAATAAAATGTGACTTTTCCCTATAATAGCCGATCGCCAGTTTAGAAGTATGTTTTTTCCCATGTACCTCCATTTTAGGCAACCAATTTTCATTTGTATTCGTTTTCGGGTTGTAACTTCGTTCGCATGACTGATTTAAAGTTTATTGGCCCCATGGTTTTTGTTTGTTCGATTTCGAAGTTGAGGAAACGTATATGGGAAATAGATTTGTGAAGTTCAATATCAGCTGAATTCACTCTGTATTGGTGGGGAATTCACTGTTTTTAGTGTAAATATAAATAATTAAAATATTTTTTTATTTAGATATTTTCTGGGACATACCAAAAAAATTAATACAGAAAAAATATGAGGTTTTATTTTATTTTTAATTAAAGCTTTATGTACGTTGTATACTTACCTATGATTTTGAAAATGGATTATCAATAAATTTTGGATTCGTTATTTCGCAATTCATAAAAAATGACTAAAGTTAATTCATTGATTATTTGAAATAACGTCTGCTCAAGTGTGTTATATAAAGACAGATAATATTAAGCTAAAAATTTGTATAGTAACTAGTTCGATTTATTTAGGTAGTCCGATTTATTATGCCTCAGTATAATTTGTAGACATTTTTTTTTTTTAAATTTTCTTTCTATTCCGAAAATTGAATTGAAAAATATTATTTTTTTGAACAAAGAACATGCTTGCCTTGTTCTTGTTGCCTTGGCGGTCTTCAAGAGTCTTCTATTCCTTATATAGACTTCTTTTTATTCTTCAGTAAATTAGGTAAAGCTTGCTGCGACAGTTGTAAGCTAAGGTCGTTTAACATTGTCTCTTACTGCTTCCTTTTAGTCATACTTTATCTTGATTCTTGGTAAGTTCAAGGGCTTTCTAATGATTGCAGGTTATTTTTCATTCCTTGCCAACTTTGTCGTCCGACTTCGGCGAAGGAGACTTATCTTTCCCTCCTCCATAAAATAGGGTACTTTCTTACCTGCTATTTGCACATTTTTCATTATAATTAAATTTATTATTTCAATATTTTTTTTATGGATGTGCAGTTCTTATTACCATGATTAGATACATATTATAAAGATAATGAAAACAATTAAATTTATGTCTTCATTTACCCGTGTAACAGCTAGTAAAGCTATATTTAATCACATGCAATTTCGCCCAAAAAATTCTAAATTATTCGGCATGGGAAAATGCTACTACAGCTACTTCGTATGTGTATAACATCTTTCTGTATTATTTGAAAATATGCAAAGTAGATAACTAACAGTATCATTACTTTCCCGAATGCCGTGCCTCTAAAAAAATGTACACCTACGTCATATTAAAGAAAATGAATTAATTAAGTGTGAAGCCAGACTTCTGACAAGTTACGCTATGCCTGCAACAATATGGGTGATTGATTAATGATTAAATTTAGCTGTATCATTTTTTTGCTTAAGGTTTCTAAATTATTGTAATCAAGTTCAACTTTTTTATTTTGACCAGACCTGATACTGTTTTCTATTCCGTTTTGAATTTTAGAGTTTGTATAATTCTTTTTATTGTTATATTGCTGATATCAAATTTCTGTTTTATATTATAATGAGTGATTTACTGTTCGTAATGGAGTAAACTATTTGTAATTAGTCATCTACTTACAGTTTTGTTAATATATTGCTGTAGGTGACCATTACAGTTAATTAGTGCGTCATTTGAATTTTTGAATGTTATTAGAGAAGTTATATAAAATTAATCTGTAATCGAAGAATTTATTTATTAAATTGAGATAAAAATCAAAATCATTGCTTTATTTCATGAATCAAAGTTGTTTTCAATTATATATATATATATATATATATATATATATATATATATATATATATATATATATATATATATATATATATATATATATATATATAAAGATAACACTTTATTGATTTCATGATGTTCGAAGCACCTCTGTGTTTGTAATTGGGCTCCTTTGTTTCTAAATGGTAGTGGTAGTAATGAAAATAATGATGTTCATAGAGATATAAGTATATATTCAAATTAAAACAAATGACATACCTAACGATCAAAATAATACGATGAATCTCGAGATTATCACTGCTTTACAAATTTTTCATTTATTCAAGATATAATTGCTGACGCGGAAATAACAATCATTGGAATTTCGGAATATTCTTTAACTGCTAGATTAAAGCCATTATCCTTGAAGATTATATCTGGTAAGGCTTCGAAATTTAATTATAATAAAGGTTACAGTTCCAAATCTTAAAGAGCTTTAGGCTTTTGCATTCCAGTATTCCAAGATGTCTTTGGAAAGATAAAGTTAAGTCCATTAATACTAGTCGAAGATTCGCATATGGCCTTTATAGAGGGATCCCCATTTCCATTACACATATTTCCTGGAGTTTTCATATGAGCTAATTCCATCGATTTAGCGTAGTTTAACTTATCTTCAAAATGCTTCATTAATGCAACCATAAACTTTCTTTTATATTTCCATACCTAAAATTTTGAGAGGGGATTAAAAATAAATTTCTTGCTGGATTACAAAGGTCTGTTATTGAAAATAATAAACCAAAAATATTTATTCGTAATATAAGTCAAAATCAGAAATAAGAATATGCCGTACATAAAGTTTTAATAGCAAATAAAATAAAACCTTATATATTATCTGTTTTAACTTGTTTGGCGTGTCCCAGGAAATATCTAAAAAAAATATTAAATTTCATAATTTGTAACTACCTACTTAATGTATCTTGATGTTTTTAATCAAAATAAATATTTGTATCTAATTTTTTAATATTAAATTAGTGTGTAAAAGGATTTGGCCTACTTAGGTAGTAATTTTATTTTTTTCTCTTCTCATTCATTCAAACTCTGGCCCTTCGTCATTTAATTTAGCCCAGAGGAATCCCCACTGGAAAATACCCCTGTCGTGCATTTCAAAACTCATATTTTATGCAATTATATCTGTTTATTTTGCGAATAAGCACAGGTGTGTTTTATAAAATAAAGGATTTTTAGAAAATATACGTTGTTTTCTCTTATCAAATCCACATAAAACCTGTATAACTAAAATCTAATAATCGTGAGCCTGTACCTCTTGAAAAAATTCAAACTTTAGGTAAGTTATTAAACTTGACATACTAAATATACCAGATCAGATACCAAATGCCAGTAACACCTCATAATAATATCAGGTGCTGTTGTGGGCGGCACCACGCTCAACCGCCAGGTTTCTTTTAATTCGTTGAAGGGTAGTCCCGACTATAGATTACTGTGCCTGACGAAGGTCTCCCGATACCCATGTCGATCCACGGCAAATAGAAGAGGAAATGAATTACTCTTTATTACCCAGGAGTTTGGATGTCCACCCTACTACGATGCATTTAATCTATCTAAAGAGTATGGTATGCTTTTTTTGAATCTATCTTTCTGATAGATTGGGAAATCACTCTTACATTAGGTAGTTGAAATCAAAATATTTTACTTTTAACTTTTATTATATTTCTGACCCTTTGTCGTTAGGCTTTTTATTTTTAAATAAATTTCATATCATATTTTTTTGTTGTTGAAATTTTGATTCATGAGTAGCCACTCCACTTATTCACTTTAGAAAGTTTTTTAAGTCTATGCCAAATGATAGTCGAAATCCGTAGATTTTTAAGTTCTTCCAATATGGATTTTGTCAAAAATTCTTTAGTATTCCTTTAATTTTGGATTACTCGGTGGAGTAATGATATTTTGATGAATATCCGAGTCGTGAGTGCCGTTGGGCTGTAATATTGGCGGCGCCTTAGACTCAACTCAATCTGAGGACCGAGCCAGTAAATTGCCCTTCTGGTCCCTAAGCTCTGGCCCTTCGTTAGTGGGAATTATCCCAACCACAACCAGGTTCAAGGGCGTTACCATTACACAATGGTCAGGGGTAGATGACACCAACTTCGGTTCTGAAGAAATGATATGAATGGGAAAATGTGTTTTCTTGTGTAATATTTTATATATATATATATTACAAGGTGACACTGTACAGTCAAGCTTTGAACATCACATAATTCAATTGGTTTTGTTATGCTAATTTCATAAGTCTGTTAGGTGTTGATTATATTTACAAATTAAATTGGTTTTTGAAATCAGTAGTAAAATAAAAAATAAATAAGAAAAAAGTAATAATATCTAACTCCTAACTTCCGAGCATTGGGTTTAAGTCCGGCTGTGGGAAAAAAATGTATTTGGATGACTTGAATTGGGACACACTCAAACCCATAAAATGACTACCTGTAATTTCATTGGATTGTGATAAAAACATGGCGGTTGTGCGTGGATGCTGACCGCATGAATTCCTTTTATAACCGTTTGTCAAGAAGCACTACGTCTTTACCAAGTATTGAGCTCACGACTTTTTTTTTTTTTTTTTTTTGACGATGTCGTTACAATTATTTTTTTCTTATAATTTCTTTATTGAGTATCGTAACTACCTCATATATACCAGTATAGTCATATTTATATGGCATGATTTAAACTTCCCATTGGTACCATTAAAATGAAATTTCTATGTTAAGTCTTGGAGTTATCTTAATCAAATTTTAATTAGCTCTGTAATATTAAATTATTTTGTTTGAACCTTGAGTGTTAGTAAAACCACGGTATTTTGTACTTATGCTACAAACTGATTTTGTGATTTCATATTTTTTTGTTATGCATAATCATGAGGAATTATTTGAATGTGCAGAAATCTAGGGATACCGTTAGTTTTAATATAATTTTTGCCTTGAAGTAAAATACATTAGGTCCACTTTGTCTTAAAAAGTGATAAACTTTATCTTTCTAGCAGTTGAATTTCAATAATAATGCTGTTACTTCATTTTCAATGTGAAGAGCACCTTGCATCCTGGTTTCGAAGTCCTTTCTTTCGAAAAAATGAGCCATTGACGGAAAATTCTGAAGGTACGGTGGTACGAAGGCAGGGCAGAGTAAAACAAGACCCTAATCTCCTAATCTCTCTTATTTGAGCGAATCGAAAATACTTGATATATTCTGCATAAAGAGTCTAATGGGAAATAAGTTCCAAGTACGAAATACTTTTATTATTCCATAAGCAAAGCATAAAGTTTTTTTTTTAAATAAAATTATTGGCAATTTTCAAACTATTTTTCTGTCACCCAAGTCAAAATATCAATTATCCTTAACTTTTTTTTTTAATCCTAACATATCATTAACAAGGTAGTGCCTTTCCTAATTGTTCTTATTTTATTTTTTGGCACATTCAGATCAAGTCTTCCATTTTTGTGACTCAGGATTTCTAAATAACATTAATATTTTAAAACACATTCTTATAACTTTTATTATTAATATTTTAACCCTAAATATCGAAGTATTCTAACCAAAGTGTTGCCATATTACGATGTGACACCTCTTCTACCTTACTCTACACGTATTTTATCTACTGTCGCCTTTGCATTTTTTCATATACTATTGTCCTTTCATACCTCGAACTGCTATTTATTCGTCAATCATTCTCATTGTAACACATAATACCGAATAAAATGGAAAGACGATTGAGATTTATCAAGTAAAGGATTAGAAGATGTAAACATTAACATAAATTATAGAAACTAAAGAGCCAAAGGAACATTATCATTATTATGATTATCAATCGTAATGGTTATGGTTATTATAATTTATATGTTTACCTGAAATTCAACAATATTTTTTGGACCACGGATTACGAGCACGAACTGTTGAGTCTTGTAACATTATGTATCAGTGTAAATAACTTCTCAAAAGAACAATTTTACGCCCATTCAGAGTATAGTAACATTGCCTGTCTTCTTTGTGTGCTGTATAAAAAATGAAATCGTGTTGAGTGAGGCGTCTCTCGTAAAGTCTACGACGAACTGTATGCTCTCAGATCTGTTTATGGAACCATAATTTTTTTTTTATGTGTCATTGTTTTAAGTGCCAAAGGAGTCTGCGAAACTTCTTTTCTGCATTTTGTTTATGGAATTCTATAGAAAATATCTGAAGAGTATAAGTAAAGTAGCAAGTCTTGTTAATAGAGGATTTTAACATTTGTTTTATGATCCAATGTTTGGACAAAATAAGTAAATAAAGTTATTGGAATCAATAAAAATATGAGAATTTATCCATAGAAAAAGAATAACCAACCTTTCTAAAATAGTTTTTATGATTATTAAAATATATAAATGCACAAGCGTAATGAAATTTGTAGTTTATTACCATCCTAATGGTATATTACAAGTCAAAATAATAACTAGAAACCGGATTTTCGCGCAGCACAAAAAACAAAAATAAAACGTGTAATAAAAAAACCCAAAATGTGCAAAGTCGTGAAGCAAGAAACCAAAATGATTAAAATTCTTTAAAAACATCTAAAATATGCGAAATTCTCTTTTTTAATTTATAACATTAATACATGTGGAAAGCATATCTAATCTTGTGTTAGAATTACTGTCTCTGAATTAAAGTTAAGTGGAACGTGCAATAACGTTAGAAAAAATCTAATTCTTTTACAACTATAAATTTGGAAGTACAGATGAAACCAAATATAGATGAAAAACAGACATAACCTTAAAATTTAATCATAGATTGAATAAGAAAAAAATAATATAAAAACCATCTAATTTAACCCTAAAAGAGAAAATCTTGCAATTTGTGCAATATTAGATCTATATATTATGAATCGAATAAATACCAATTCGATTTTATGTGCGTTACACACAAAAGAATAAAATGTGCAATAACATTAAAATTATTAAATTACTCATATTATTAAATATTTACATACATAAATATATAATATGAGAATTATGGTTTAAGCGTTCAATTTTACGAAATCATTTAATTTAGGCCAAAAAGTGCAAAATATGCAATTTTATGCAAGCAAAATCAAAATCGTGCTTGTTAAGCCATGAAGCGCAAAACGTGAAATATTAAATTTGAATATATTATTCCATAGATAGTAAATAGGATAGATAACCGGTTTTTGGAGGTGTTATATCCAAGTGAATGAAATGTGTAATGGCTAGGAAATCCGGTCTCTAATGATAAAAAACAGCTATAAAAAGGTCAGGTACTGTGAAATTTCGTAAAACTATCCAGTCACAGAACTTATTTTATGCTTAGTTATGTAATCAGAAATTTGAAATTTATGAACGGTTATAAATGATTTTTAATAAGTTTGGGTTCCAGAGTATGCGAAAAAAAATGTTTTTTTTTCTAATTAACTATAAAAATTGATGTATTTAATATATCTTATTACCGAAAAACAAAATTTTAATTAGAATGTTAAATTACAAGGTATATAAACTGACGGCTGCTGAAAAATTATTTCATAATTTATAATTTTGTAAAATAACAAATGCACTTGGTAGTAGCTTCATTTTAGTTACGGTTTAAAGTTATCATGATATACTAAATAGGATTCAATTTTTAAATAAAAGCAGACCCATAAATCTTTAGAGATTTAGACCAAGTAAGCTAGGCTATAGTCATCACCAGCAGCTTACTGTCATGTTCACAAGAGGAATACACAATTGGGGGATCTCCCTACTCGATCTCCATTTCTCTTGGCGAAAGTAGATTCGCGGCCTACCTTGCAGCGTTTCCAATTTAGATGGTCTACGATTTATTCGGGTAATCTAAAAAACAAAAAAAAAATTAATTGGAATTTTCCGGTCAGTTTGTGACGAAACCAATGACCATGATTGCCTAATTGCTGTGATTTGAATGGATGCGCATCATTGAGCTTTCAATAATTGTTGTATTTTATTGGAGTTAACTTATTTTTTTTTAATCCAATTATGGCAGAATAGTCGATTTATTCCACTGAGAATCAATCTGAATGAGAAGATGAAGATTTATTCTGTCAGCGTCGGAATCGAACTTGCATCCGGATCGAGTGTGGCTGAGTGCTCTTTTATCACACTCAACCGTTTTTACCATGCTCACGACCACAACCGGCCGTAATTTGTTATTTGGACGAAGTAAATGAACTAAAATTTTGCAGTTTAAAATATCTCATATATTATTCATTTCACTCGTGATTAGAAACCTGCATCTTGTGTATTTCAGTACATTTATTAATGTATTTTTTTATTAAACTGGACTGAGCCAAAGTTGGACAGTATTTTAAAATAGTAGATAAAAAATATTTTTAGTATCTTGTATTTTAGGGAACAAAGTACAACAACTATTTTGTATTTTAGCAAACAAGATAGTAAATACAATTTTTTTTTGTGATTTCAAGTAACAAAATTCAAAATACGAAGTATTTTGTCTTTCGAGGTGTAAAATAAAAAAAATAGTATTTTTTATTTCGCACCTGGTAATTTTAATGCAATAAACTAAATAATTAAAATTCGTCTTCAGGCAGTAGCAAAGCCAGGATTTCGTTTCGGGAGGGGAAAGGGGTCGATCCAAGGATCTACTTTAAAGAAACCCACCCCAAACCTGGATGTAATGGGGCCTCTCTCTTTGCAATATTTCATATGCCTAGGTATATCATTTATAAAATAAAATTCAAATAGGTTTATACAATTTTTGTTTACAGATAAGAATAAGTGAAAATATTTTGTAATTTCGGGGGAAGTCCCGGAACCTCTGAATTCCCCCTCTGGCTACGCCATTGTCTTCAGAATTCCCTTATTCTTCAATACAGTAATGGTTCTTACATCCTATCGCTATCCACTTGTCCTTAAATCCTTATAATTTTATTTCTTTTAATTTATAGAATATTTATTATTCAATTATAACTTCGTAGGTAGCAGAATAATGGTATCCTGAAGACAGATGAGAACTTCGGAAACGTCAATGATGTTATAATCAAAAAGCATTTTTGATAATTAAGCAATGTTCTGCAATAAATTATAATATTAATCAATCTTCCTGATAATTAGAATTTATATAATATTTAAAATATTAAGAAGTATATTTATTTTAAAATAATTATTTTTCCCTTTCGTTTTATATTTTATAGTAGCATTTAATAATATGAACAAAATTTAGGAAAGAAATAGTAACAGTAATTTGGGATTGATAAAATATTTGCCACTTCTATAATTTTGTTTTACTGAAAACTAGTTTGGAATGTTATACATTCATCTTCAGTTCTAAAGACACACAAAAAGTCTAAAATAATCAATTCAAAATATAGTTTGGTATTATTATACATATTAAATTAGATGTAATCTAAATCAGTATTATAAAACATTTATAAATGAAAAGTCTGCGCCGTTCATCAAAGTTTTTAAGAGAATACTGCATTTAAAATATTTTGTAGCAAAATATTTAGGAGTATTTCTTATTTGAAATACTTTTCTTCCGAAGAGATATACAGTATTTTATAATTGAAATACGTTTTTCTTTCAAAATACTAAAAGTATATTGTATTTAAAAATTATTTTGCCTAATTATGGCATGAGCAATACAGTACATATTAAATCTTATCTTGAACACTAATAATTGTAATTGTTCGATTTTTTGTTCTTTCTGATATTCCTGACTTGATTTTTTCGTTGTTGGAAATTGAAAATATATACTCATTTTTTATTTTGCTGTATTTATATTCTACGACTTATATTCCTATTATCTTCTGTTATGCAAGGTTCTTTCTCATCCGGACTATTGATATGAGTCTAACCTTTAAAAAAAAAAAAAGTTCATACGTATTACGAAAATCTCTGATCCTGAAAGTGATGGAAGAAAGGCAAACCATCCGAAACTTACGCAAAGTTGTATAAAACAATTACAGGTCTAGAATCTGGCAAGATAGAAAATGACCTGCGCAGAAATCGGCTCAGCCAACCGCGCATGGTGGGGAAGGCACACCCCTTCCCCTAGTACTTATCCTCTCCTTGTATCATGATAGTTCTGGTTTTTATGTATGCAAAGCTTTTGGATATAATATTTATGCTAGATGTATAACCTCTGGTTGGTTGGTGGTTAAGGTACTGATAATAAAGATATTGCGCTTCTAATAGGACGAATATGACTTTGGAGAAGGTTGTTTTCTATCTTGTCGCACTTTACTGAATTATTATTATTTTTGACCTCCATTATTTCTTTTTCTATTAACAATCAATTAAATATTTAATCGAGATTTACTATTTTAAGAACTAATTGTAAATTGGATTTTGTTCCCATTTAATGATAAATAAAAGGTAATTTTTTTATTTAATTTTATTTCAAAGACCCATGGGATGTGGTGTTGATTTCAGAGTTTGGTAGAGTAGTTTGGATCCCTTTTGCTGTATATGATGCATTTTAAGAGGCGTTTGAGGAGATGAATAAGTGGGAGTCGTGGGTATTTACATGGTTAAACGGTTCTAGTGATGGGGCTCACTAAGCTAAAAGCTAAATAATATTAAAACCGGGTTTTGAACGTAGTGAGGTGGCTCCCGTCACCAAGTGTTGCGGGAACATTAAGTTGCAAATACGGGTAGATCTTCGGGTATTTTTCCACTCACAAGAATTACTTTATTCACATTAATGAATTCACAGTAATTTTACATTGCTTATTTCTTGAATTACTTATTAGATAATTTATCCAATAACTGTAAATAAACAACTACCCATCATTTTAATATCCTTGGTTGTCAATAATGGGCAAGCAATATTTGAATATTACGTAATTACTTAGTCTGCCGCTAAAGAAATGTTCTTTAGAATGTTCAAACAGTGAATTTATAGATGCTGAGTGAGCACCAGAGTCGATCCACGGCTGTTGAAGCAGAATAAATAAATTATCTGACACAACTGGACACGAAACCGGGAACGAAAATCAGGAGTCTAGTACCTTACTCACTTAGTTTCTCCTAATTATGAATAGTGAAGTATTTCCGTTATTAGAAATATTGAACAATATCGCCTAACATTTATGATTATGTTTATTTTTGGTTGAATGTCAGTATTATATAGTCCACTAATAGCAAGAGAGATGGGTAATCTTACAGGCTTCCGATCAATTCTGGTCAGAGCGAGAAGGTTGAGATTTATCCTTTAGATTCGCCATGAATAAATTTCATCCCGTCCAGCCCGGATTTGAACCTGAGCCGATCTATGACTTATTTATCGATGATTTGATTTAAGATCTATGCATTGCGTTTTTACCGAACAGTGTAATTAAATTAATTTTTATATTGTTGAGACGAGGGACGTTATGCCTGACTGTTTCCTTACCAATGATCATTAAACCACTTTCTTTAAATTAATTAATTGCCCTGATAATTAATATAGAGAATTGATTCTCTCCAGCGACGGGGGCAGGCCGTGGCCGTGGGAGCAGGATGAAAGCTCAGCCCCGTCCGGTATTGCCCTAGCCTAGCGGTTGTTCGCACTAAGACAATTCCTGCTTTTTCATCTCTTCTTCTAATCACATTTTCTTCACCGGTTTTCACTCAGTTGCTTTTCAATTAATTAATTAGTTCTGCACTTTTTTTTCTTCCTTTTTCCGAGAACGAAATTGAGAAGATCCATGGACATCGTAACTCAAAGTAAATTACTAATCTGTAAATAATGAATAAGTCTTTGTTCTGACATAATTATTCCAGAACACTGCTCAGTTGTTTGTCGGACACTTTTGTAAATTGGTTAAAAAACAAAATTGGTTTTAAGCTGTTGATTTGATTTAAGATCTATGCATTGCGTTTTTACCGAACAGTGTAATTAAATTAATTTTAGTTTGTTAGTTTATTAGTTTATTAGTTTGTTAGTTTATTTAGTTAATTAATTTTAGGTTGTTAGTTTGTCTACCATCACAAATGTGCCAAGTTGGTGAATTTTGAAGGCGCCATCAGTTCTTGGGTTTTCGTAAGATCAGTTTTCAATGTTTTATAAAAAGAGAATGTAGCAGGCGGTCTTGGATTCAATGTCGCGTTTCTTCTTTACACGTGTATCCTTATCTCTATTGTATCCTCTATTGAATAGGAATTAAAACTCTTTGTCAATAATTTAATATATTAAAATATAGGAAATACATCTATTATTTGTATATGTATATGTAGATGTATGATTAAATGATAAAAGAGATATGAAGGAAAAAAAATAAAGAAATGTAACATATATATATATATATATATATATATATATATATATATATATATATATATATATATAATGTCCAACTAAAGATTGATTAGTACGCTGTGTATTGTAGCAACCCAATGTATTTGGTAGCATTGATGTTCAATAAATCAGTATCTCTCTAAAATACCTATATGTATTTCATAATATAAAATACTTACAAATACATATACAGTACATATTTTTATACATATACTACAATATTTACATTCATTTTACTTCTTAGTACGCAGTAAATTAAATATTGTAATTACGAAAATTTTCGGTTTTCAGATTTCTATGGAAATATCCATTTTGACTAGTTTCGTCGTGAAGTCTGTATGTAAGTTCATTCGTACGTTCGTTCGTACCTTGCTTAACTCAAAAACGATTAGCTATAGAAAGCTAAAATATTGTACTTGGAATTGTTGTAACGCTTAGTTGTGAACCTCCAGTTTTGGTCGCAACATGATTACCGGAAGTGGTACTTTACTTGACGATCATAATAGATTTTCATAACAAAATATATAATGATCATGATAAAAATTTCTCAAATTTGGAATATAAAACTTATGTGCTAATATAAATAACATAAGAGATTTTGGTTAAAATTGGGAAACCGAAAGTACTTTACTTAAAGGTCATAATACACTTTCATAAAAAATTATATTGAAATATTTTTAGAAAACATCTCAAATTTGGTACATGAAACTTTTATATTAATATAAATAATTTACTAGGCTTTAGTTAAAATTGGATTGGCGGAAAATACGAATCGTGCTAAAAATCGCAAATCGAGTTTTCAAGATCCGTACTAACCGTTTTTAACATTATTATAATGGTTTTGTGGATGTCAATAGATGGGTGCCAATAGACGTCGCGACGCCGAGTGGCGTTTTTGAGATACTGCTATCTTAATAGGCGTACAAGGAACTCATGCGGTGTCTACATCAGATATTTTATTATAAAATGCTTTTTATAGTATAAAACTTACATCTATTTTATTAATTATAGTATTAATCATAAAATAATTATAATACATATTACAATATTAATTATATTAGAATTATAACATTAATTACATTAGAATTACAACATTAATTATATTATAATTATCACAGTAAGTGTGTTTATAATTAATAAAACTGATGTATTCATTTTTATATTAAAATTAATTTTGGATTTACTTTAGTTATTATTTACTGTAAGAATCGTTTATTTTATTTTTTAAGAAGAAAGGTTCTTGGCTGTCTAATATCAATATAAAAGAGGTTGACCATCTAATTGATATAAATTTGAAAAATCCTGGTGGCTGGGAATTTTACCACTTCTTTTCTTCATTGGCATTTTCTTAGTTTTATTTTTTTTTCAATTTAGATTCTTAGCTTTCTATCGGGCTTGGAGAAAAAAAGAAGATGGTGGACGACCCTTTCCTAGAAGCACCAGCTGGTCCGGAACATGATCTTACCTGCTGCATAGCCGTATAGCTGTATACAAATAGTTTTTGAGAACAGTTTAGTTTTTTCGTTGTGAAATCGATAAATTGGTTGTTAATATCGAACGTTCTTGTTTATGAGATAAACATATCCTCTTTTTAGCATTACAGTTTTTAATTGAACTTCATTATTTGTATTGTGATGTTTATTATATCGCTACCTTGTAAGAAGACCGGTATTATTCCAAAATCTGTACTTTAGTGAAAACGGTACTTGAAGTTTTTATAATCAAATTTCAACTGATTATTACTGGTCTCCTTACAGGTAACGTGTGTAATGTATTTTTTTATTCCAAAAATAATAATCGTTAACGAGCTAGTTTTGTTGGCATTTATTTTTACACGAAAACCGCGAATAACTACTCACTGTATTTTTTTCTAAATATTCAAGATTATGATTTAATTACTTAATGTATGGGAGCTGTGTCTTACAATTTTTAAACTAAATAGATCTTTTTGTTTTGTTCATTTGATTTTACTTAATTATTGAAAACTGTCACATATATTATTACTGTAGTTATACGATTAGAAGGTTACTGTATTAAGCCTGCATCAAGAATACTTTATTGTATGAAACATTTCTGCCAAAGTAAACATTATTCTCTCTTTGCGAAAAAAATGGATTGAACCCGTTTTGAAACTATGATCTATTAGATCATCTACACATGATAAGCAACCTCTGTTTCTTCAGTACTTAAATATTGAAATGGTCTGAATATTTGATAAAAACGATAATAATAAAAATGATGTGCTGATATGTTTATGTCTTTATATTAATACATAGGTAGTTTGAGTAGGTATGAAGATAACATTAGTATCCAGACATTTCAGTTCCGTGCTAACCGCATGTTCGTGATACGTGGGTTTGTTTCCTGAAGAAATATTACTTGATCTGCATGATATTCCATGGTATTCGTTTCTGTAAGTTTTTGGGTGCACTATGCTCACGCACCATATAGTCAGTTCAGTCTTTTTAGTCAACCGCCTAAAATATTTGCTGAGTTATGCTAAAAAATAAATGAATAACTAAGCATGAATCGGGAGATTCGATGCCTATAACTTCTGTGGACAAAATTCTGCATACTCATATTCCATTTTACATATGCATACGCTCTATCTTAGGAACTTCATCGAAACCCGAACTGATTCTTTTGGACTAGATAATTTGGATTCAGTTTTTTGTACCTATATAGTGATCCATTAATTATTCACCCTTTAATACCTTTATTATTTCATTCGATGTCGGTCCATGGTATCAATTTAGTTTACCATGGGCCCATGTAGCTCTTGCTATCTTCATTCTCTTTCACAATGTTACACTCAGACCGGTTATTTTATGTAATTTTCTTTCCTTGATAATCTTAAGGCAGTCATATTCATTAAGGACTATCATTAGAGAATAGTCCTATTCTTTTTTTTAAGATTTCTAGATTTTTTTTTAATGGAACAAGTAATTGTATGATGAACAAATAACTAGGATTTTCATCTTAACACTGTTTCCTTATCTCATCTTTTCCTGAATTTAGTTTATGCCGTATGTAAACAACAACTTGGCTATCTCCATAAATATAAACCCTATTAATTATTATAGATTGTCTTAACATATTAGCTGTAGCGTCCTTTTAAAAGCCAGGAGTGTCTCCAGAAGAGTTATCAGAAGTGTGGTTGACCAGGATCGGACCCCTCATTTCTTTGCCGCTTACGGGAGATGGCTGCGCTGTTGCCGGCTCTCCCAGTCGAACCAGCCCTCTACCGCGGCCTTCCTCCCATCCTTCTGTTCCTCTTCATCGGTCTCTTTCGTATTCGCTTTCCTGAACCGAGAGGCATTCCTTTTAACGTTGGCCGTAGTTACTGTTTGACGGAATAAGATGATCACCTGTCGCCACGCGGTATCCGCGGATTATTCCGTTGTCTAACATCAAGGTTGGGATAGGTTTGAATGTTTAATACCTGATTCGGGATTATGTCCTGAACTTATATTAGAGGTTTTCCTCTTTTTAATATCTTACTGTTGTTTGTAATTAAGGAATACAATTAATACCAGTATTGGAATCAATTATCAGTATCTTTTATGTGTCCTTCGTTCCTTTATAAATAAATAATAGTTTAGTTGAAATTCTATTACATTCGCGAATGTCCCTAGTCCAAGTATTGGGATGTGTAGATTTCCCCAGAAACATTCATTTACTTTTTTTTTTAAATAATATTTTAATCGTTGATTACTTAAATGGATTGGAAAACTTTTTAAAAGTAGAAGCGATGATGTTACATAACTTCCATTAACAATACCAATTATTTAATAAAATAATTTAAAGTTAAGCATTTTAGCACGTGATTCTTCAACCACTAACTAACATCAGTAAAAATTAATTTTAATTTTATTTTGTTTTTGGTGGTTGATTTTTTGGTGAATCGATCATTTTCAATTTAAATTACATTAAGTAAGGATTATTTATGTATTTTATTTATACATTTTCTATGTATACACCAGAAGTGTACGCAGAATTTTTTTTGAGGAGGGTATTTACATTTTTTTTCGGGCGAATTTAATTAGAATGAAGCAAATAATCTTCTAAATCTCTGAAATTGCCAAATTTGGCGTAAGTTTTAAGGATAGGCTTGAAAATTGGATCAAAAACTACTGTTTAAAGTACCAAAAATATTACTTAAAATACAAATCTTATATTAGTGGATATGAAACTAATATTTTTTCTTACATTTCGGGGAGGAGGTATATCTCTCTGATCCCTCCGCTGCGTACGCCATTGATATACAGATTCTTTGAAATAAATGATATCAGGAGCTACGACTAAGGCAGAATAATATATACAAAATCAAAAAATTAATTAAGATATAAAAAAAAATAATAAAAAAGTTAACCAATTAAATAACGTCTAGCTTCCAAAAAATATATATCCTCGGCATTTGTGAGGTTTTTTTTTTAAATTAATGTTTGAATTAGATTGAACTGAATCATAATAAAAATCTAGTCCTATTTAATTAAAATTTATTACTTAAAGAAGAATGTGAGATAAGATAAACGTTTGTTTTGGGATACGGAAAAAACAAAACAATTGTTTCATATATTTCTATCTTTCTATGTTTTGTTTCTTTGTCTGTTTATATTCAGAGGACAATTTTTCATGATTTTTTAATCTCTGTATTTTATCGAATATTTTTTATGTTAAAAGTAGTTACGTTTACTTCTTAATAGAGCATAATGAAATTAATTTAATTATGCCCATGCATCCTATTCATGGACTCTCGTCCTTCATTACAAACTTCTTATTATTTACCTCAAAAAACCGAACTCCTTGATAAAAATGTTAAATAATATTAATTTATTTTTAATCATAATTTTGATAGCATTATGATTACAGCCCAAATAAGTTGCCTGTATTCAATAAGTTTTAGAAAATAATTTTGCTTCAAAACTTAAACAGAACGCTGAAGTTATTCGACCAAGTTCATGAATGCTCCAAAAGAGATTTTAACGCTTTCAGGGACCAGTCTATCCTTTATTTCATTTTTTTCTTTTGTTAAAAATTAGTTAGTTGTCGTAGGTTGTTTTAAAGTGTCAAAATAATTATTATATCGCCATTTATTTTGTTTTTATTGCGATTATTCATACATTTTATTGTCTAGCCTCAGACTCCGACCACAATAAATGGTCCGCTTTGAAGTGTGCAGTAGGTTGAAATGACCTTCTACAAAATAAAAAAAGCTCTCTAAAAATTCCGTGGGACGTTTATATCTTAAGAGTCGTCCGTTGATTGTATGGTTTAACATAATTATTATTTATTTACAAAAATAGTTATTCATGAATTATTGAAAATTGTTGTTCATTTGTCATTGCTTAAGTTGAATAATTTTTTTCTAATGAAATAATTATTAATATGAAAATATTTTTTTTTATATGTTGTCATTATCTACTTTTAAAATGATATATTTACCTTGGAAGAAGACCGGATAAATCTAATATTTGTGTAATCATAATCAACGAGATGATTACTTTTTTATGATGCAGATAGCCACAAAAAATATTCATGGTGTGACCGCTGGAGCGCAGTTGTTTTCTAAGTAAAAGTGTTACATGGCAAAAAGTGAAGGCCTAAAAATATGTTTTGGAATGAAAAAATACCTTAAACAAGCTACCTCCAAGCATTTATTTGTAAATGGGCTTAAGAAACTATTTATCCAGTTGTAAGGAAACCTGTAGTAATCAGTTGAAATTTGATGATGTAAACTTCGAGCGCCGTATTCTCAAAAGCAGGGTCGACCCGATCGGGGTCACACAGTGGTCAAAACCCCTAAATCGCAACTCTCTCAAAATGCCGATTCAAGTATATCCCATTATTTTAGAATAGTTCAACTGTCCATAGATTGTGGAATTTGATGTCAAAATTCTGAGTCTCTTCACATTTTTGCTAATTTATCTATGAATATGCAATGATACCATTGGAACAACTATTTGACATGTATGACTTGGGAATGGTTGAAGGGCTTTAAATGCATTTTTTGAATTATTTAAATAGTTTTTTAAAAGTGTGCATGTTTTGAGCGCGACCGAGCGCAGTGTTCTAACATGTTTTTCTCAACCTAGTATAAAGAAAAATAATGTTAGGGCGCCTTGCAGAAAGTTTCATCGGGGCGCCGTGGCCTCTAGAGCTCGGCACTGCTCAAAAGTACATCTTTAGAGTTGTGCCGGTCATCTTCTAATGCAGCGTTATATATATATATATATATATATATATATATATATATATATATATATATATATATATATATATATATATATACATTGTATACACCACGTATTAGTAAATTACTATGAAATATTCGTAATACTGCAATTCAATGGGAAAACCATTTAATGTAAAATAAATCACCTTGAACCATCGGTAATGATGAGTATATTGAATTGAACTAAGAACGGTGCAAAGGAAAACGTGTTAAATTAAATAAATTTATGTAATTAATGTAGTGTGCTACATGGCTATTTATTCAAAGTTACATTTATGTTTCGTTTGATATCTTTGTTAATATTAGATAATGAATAATAGGCTTGTAGCTGTTATGGTGGACCGATAAATTCTTAATCGCGTAAAATATACCTTTGAAGTCTATGAGCAAATTTTACGGTTTTATTTTAGTATTTAATGATGTAATATTTCTTTTTACTAGTATAACATTAAAAAAAAATAGAAGAAAAGAAAAGCGTGAACAGCAGAGCTCTGTTACTAATGTCATATTTTAAATTATCTATAATAGTACCTACCTAACTAAAATACAAAACAAAAATATCAAAATAGCGGAAGAAAAAAGTTGAGACTTAAGCGGTTTAGAAACAATTAGATTTATGTTTTTTTGTTTCGTTTATAGTAATAATATTCTTAGTATTGTATTTTATTTTTTTTTTTTTACATTTTTTTGTTATTTCTGCTATATATACATGAGTAATCTTTCAGGGCCGGGTTCATTTTAACACTGGTTCTCCCCAAAAATAAACGAATAATGAATTAGGTACCTAATAGTTATTGTTTTAAAAAGATATCAAAAGATGGCGACAGCTAAAAAATTAATTTATTAATTGAAAGCAATATATCACTTGCAATACAATATTCTCCTTTATTTAATTATAAAATATTTTCTCATCTTCAGAACAATTTTTCTGCATCTATCTTTCTGCATATATTATTGCATCTATCTCAAACACAATTCATACATAAAAAAATTAAATATCAATAGTTTCTAAAATTTGTTTTCCAGGAGTTGAAAATCATTCCACTTACAATGGCTTTTCTTTAAATGATTTAAGAATATTTTAATTTTATTTTGTTTACAGCTTGTATTTAAAGTATTTATTATTTTTGTTCTTTTACAAACATTCTTGAAAGACCATTTCGTCTGCTGTTTTTGTTTGTGTTGGGGGCAATCAAACTGCAGAACACTGTTATCCTCAAAATACTTAAGTGTTGTTCAAATAGTGATTGTTTATTTCCAACACTTGGCCAAACTACAACCCTAAAATACACAGCTTGCGGTCTTAGTTACGAAAACCAACATAATTTGTTTATTATTAATGTTAGTTATTAAACATATTGGTCCGTCTCTGCTTTTGTAAATATTTTCCGACAGGTTTGATTTACTATTATTATTACATTTAAACAAGTGATTTTAGTTTGACTACTTCTATTTCAGTTCTGCTACGTTTTTTCTCCCAACCTTGCGCTTTTTACGACTGAAATCACTCACTACATACGTTTCATGCCTCATCTAAAATGGTTGTTTAGGTTTAGGACAACGGGTGGACTTAATTAGATATAACCATAAACAAGTTTTAGAGCGATTACCATACCTATTGGTTTAGGATAATTTATATTACTACGGAATCCCATACTACATTTCTTTTTGAAATAACAAAAATAAAATAAATTATTCACCAACTTTTTTTGTAACATCTAGTCGAGACTATTAAAAATGTGATGCAGACCGTTAAATCGGCTAGCTTCTGTTTTTTTTAGCTACCTGCAGTTACCACGACTGAGCAGGCATGCACCGCCCTATTGCACGAATATAGCTCGCCAGTTGGAGCTGTCCGACCACAAGTGGGTCGCAAGCATCTCTTCAACATGATTGCATCGAGATTGATCCTAGTACAGTTAAATCAGACTCCAATAAAATTGGAAAAAACAGCTAAATTTTATTATTTGTCATCGATCTTAAATATCTGCCTGTCTTCAAACTTCAAACTCAGTGGTCAAAAAAATATGCTCTTGGAAGTAACAACTAACGACCGAGAAAAATCTTCACTTTAATATTTCAAAGGTAAAACAATTTTGTAAAAGTATCTATTTTTTTATAATAATTATAAAATTAATAATTTCAACCAATAATTTAATTATTAACTTTTTTTATTTTATGTGATATTCCTTAATGTTCTTACGCACAACATAACAAATAAAAAGTAATATACATATTTGTTGTTGTTTTGTTTAGGTCTAAAGAGGAAATTTTAATAATTGATATTAATGTTCTTTTGACACTCATCTTATTTTGCATAATTTTCTCATTATCTACTTTTTTTTATAAATGAAAATATATAACAATAAATTATATATATATTTTTTTATTTAACGACTTTTACAATTTCGGTCATATGCCGTCACCAAATATAAGTTTTTCCATCTTCCTCAGTCTTGCCAGTCTCCTTCACGCATTCTCCTGTTCACCATTCCTTCCTTCACGCCCTCCGAACAGCTTCTCCTTGGGCGATCCCTCTTTCGTTTCCTTTCTGTTCCCCATTCCAAAATTCTTTTAGGCCATCGTCCCTCTTCCATCCTCATCACATACCCATACCATTTCAGCCTCATTGTTTCAATGGTATGGAGGATGTTCTCCACTTGTTTCACTTGCCATCTTATTTAACTATTTGGAACTTTTTGAAGCCGTGAGATATGATCGCCGTGAGATATGGTGGCCGTGAGCCCATGATCGCCCATTTCTAGGGCTTTGTGATTGACTCCCTTTATTTGACCACACTTTCCAGGTGGAGAGTAACACTTTTTACTCCATAGTACCGAATTTAAGGTTCTAATAACGATCTTATGCTTCTGCTTATGCTTCTTTCAATGTCCATATCTGTTGTCCCTAAGCATTTACCCAACTTCCTAGATATTTAAACTGCTCTTCAGGTTTCTTAATTCATGTGTCCAAATTCACCTTATTCACCGTATTCACCTTGGCTATTAAAGGTCATATATACCGCTTTTTCTTTACTGATTCCATCCTCCACAATGAGTATTCCTGGAGAATTTTTTTCATCATATACTCTGCATCCTCTGCTTCTGAAGCGATGAGCACCTGGTCGTCAGCAAACTGGAGATTAAATAGGCAATAATCTCCCTATCTTTAAGCCTATACCCCTACATTTCTTCTTCCATTCTCTTAGGGCCCGTTCCACATAAATGTTAAAAAGAAGCGGAGATAGTGAACATCCCTGTTTCAGTCCTTTGGTTATGGAGAAGCTATTACTAATAGAGGCTCCGATTTCCCACAACTTGTATAATGGCACAGCATTATATGCTTTTTGTAAGTCCACAAATATTAGGTGTACCTCTTCATTGTGTGCTATTGCCTTCTCTAGGAGTTGCCTGATGTGGTCACTGTAGGATCGTCCTGTTCTGAATCCAGCTTGTTCTTCGGGAATTATGTGCGCACATTCTTCTTCCAGTCTCCGCTTAATTATTCTGCCAGATAATCTACTCATTACTGCTAGTCACTTTTATTCCAACATAGTATGAACACACTTTTTTACTGCCTTTCTTAAAGATCGGAATAATATAGCCAATTTTCCATTCTTCTGGTACTTTACCTTTGCTTATGGAATAATTCATGTAACTTGAAAGGGATTGGGTAAGTTCTTCCGGTCCATTTTTTTAGTAGCTCAATTTGGATATCATCTGGACCGACAGATTTGTGGTTTTTCATTCTTTTGAGAGCGAGAGTTATTTCTTCAACTGATATTGGTTGAAAGCCCTCAAGTCCTCCATTTTTTATTATTCTACTTGTTGGTTGAGTGATATACGCCAGTCTCTCTTCCTTTAATAGACTTGAAAAATATTGAACCCAGACATTTTCATACATAAAATCAGGTCCAATCCTCTTCATTTTTTTTTTTTTTTTATTATCTTTAATCTTTTCTATGCTAAACTGCTTTTTTGACCCATCAGGCATCTATCGGTTTTTATAAATTATATAAAAATGTATATAATAATAAACAAAAATAGGGCTACGCTTAATCTTTTTAGCTGTCTATTTCTTCTTCTTCTATCTTCCTAAGAAGAGCTAAGTCAGGGAATGACAGAATAAAGTCGGCGGTACTCCTGAGATCCTCCAAGTCGCTGTACAGCTTGGTCACTAAGTCTTTAGGTTCAGGCCATTTCTGCCCCCGTTGCTCCTCCAAGAGGATGCATGACTGTAGAATATTCTCTGTAGTCTTCCACATTCACACAAAAGAGTTGGATCAATTTTAAATTTTTGTGGAGTTTTGAGCTAAGCCGATTATGACCAGTTCTGAGACGGAAAATCAAAACCTGTTCTATTCTGGAAAGCAAGTGGTATGGATCCCGGTGTTTGAAGTCCGGATGTTGATTGTTCCACCTCTGCTGAATTGACGCATTATTTGTAGTACTAGTTAGCCTAGGTAGGGAGGTGATTTGAGGAAGTTTGGAAACTTCGTTGGCAAGTTTATCAGCTAGCTCGTTTCCTTGTATTCCACAGTGTCCAGAAATCCACTGTAGGGTGTATTGTTCATATATAGTTGTATGGCATTCCAACTCGGAGGCAAGCAATATCAGCCCCGCTTTTTATTTGGACTTTAGGATCAAAAGAACTGCTGCTGCATCGGCCAGAAAAACATTTTATTTCTGAGTCCTCTTGAGGTCTATTAGAAGTCTCGTGGCCTCCCGTTATCAATCTTGCTCGGCTCTGTAGTTTGTAGAGCTGAAACCCGTAGAAATCGCCTTCTCAAGTGCATGACCGTTTGGAAATTCTATGCGAATATCTGCGCCTCCATTTCTAATATCATTTTCGGCCGAACCATCGGTATAGATTCTGGTCCGCAAGTTTTTTTGGGTAAGATGTGCTCGACCTCTAATTTCTAATTGATCCTGATCGCTTTTCTTTCTAATTCCCGAAATAGATGGAAAGATGGAAGGTCTGCAGGGATATGACCATGGTGGGAAATCGTCTGTGTAGGAAGCTTTGTCTTTTTATCTGGTTTCATATCCTTTGACCTACATGATCCTTAAGTGGGTGGTTAGAAATGTATTTTGCTTTTAAGTCTAAATTAAGCATTTTTATATCCCTCCTACCCTTCAGTCTGAGCAGGCCCGTAATGGACTCCATTTTATTTATCGGAGTAGATTTCAGACCTCCAGTTATTATCTTCAGTCCCTGATTTTGGAATACAGAAGCCTATTGGAAATTAGAGTTTTCTGGTTATCTTCCCAACTGGTTATCCCATACTCTAACGTGGGCCTGACATATTCAATGTAAAGAGATTTCAGGGTCTTATGATCTGCTCTGCAATTTGTGTCACATAACATCCTCATAAGGATTGTTCTTTTTGTTGCCCTTGCGGCACATTTATCAATATGGCCTTTCCATGTTTATCTTGGGTCTAAGTTTATTCTGAGGTAGTTGTCATGCTTCGTAATCAATCTTGCACCTAGCTTTAGATGGATGGATTCAGAGACATTTTTTGAAAGACTGAAGATGGTGTATTTTCCTGTATTTATCTTCAGTCCCCATTTTTCAGTCCATAAGAGGCCATCCATTAAGACTTGCATCTGATATTTAGCACCTATAATTGAGTCTTATACCAAAGGGCTATATCATCAGCATACGAGGCGCTAACTTTATTTGGATAGTCATTTAATACATCATTAATAAACATGAGGAATCAATTTGGGGATATAACTACTCCTCGGAGAACTCCGTTTCTGATAAGTTCGTCTGTGCTCTCTATCCCCCTAGAATGTACTCTGGCCTTTCGCATTTTCAGGAAATTGTGAAGCCATGTCAGTCAGTGCCTTGCCTGTTATTCCCATGCTTGCTATCTTAAAGATCAGACCTTCTATCCAGATTCGGACAAATGCTTTTTCCATATCTATCCAAACTGCAAGGATAAGTTCCTGATTTTGGAATCCATCCTCAATTTTCTGTGCTGTAATTCCTGAATCTTGCTTAATCAGGATCAGCTCAGATTGTTCTTTTCCAGGAACCAAATTAGTCGTTTCTCTGATTCTAGTGACAATTCGCTACATAAGCTTGCTCAAGCAGCTTATTAGAGTAATAGGCCTGGAACTGGAGTGCTCATGCTTTGGTTTTCCGGTTTTGAGAATGGGAATCACTGCTCCTTCCTTCCAGATCTGAGGAATTTCGCCCTCATTCCAAATGGTGTTAAAAAGCCTTTCAAGTCTCTTTTTTACTTTATTCCTGGCTATATAATCATTTCATTGATTTTACCATCTACTCCTGGAGAACTTTTAGTTTTCAGGGAGCCAAAGGCATTATCAAGCTCGGATTGAATGAGGGGGGTATCGATACCCCGAGATCGTTCTATTTACATTCTTAGAATATTTGAGATGGTGCTTCAGCCGTGTTTGTACAGTTTTTTTGTTTGGCGATCTATCTGAATCTCACAATTCTTGCTATGCGTTTTATAAGCACGTCTGTAGCTGCTTTTCCTGTGAGAAGTTTTCCTTCGCTTTCAAGGATAAGAGGAAATTTGTATGGTCATCAAGTAATGATTTGGCTAGTTTCCGTAGCTTATTGCCTTTTCAACTTGGTGCAAGTGTCTTCTCCAGGGTTCATTTCTGTTTTGGTTCTTACATTAGCCGGTTCCTTCTCAATGGCCCCAATTTCTTCAGTCCAAAAAGGTTGGTAATCCTTCCGTGCTCCTCTTGGAATACTCTCTCCATCATTCCAAAGAAGTACCACTGTGAATTTCTTTGTAGATTGGTTGATATTTTTCGATTTTGCACTTATTGTTGCCGTGTATATGTCCATTAATTGTACGTATTTGTCCCATTGAGCTTTTTTGAAATTCCACCTGGAGAGCGGTATTTCTTCGTGAGATGGGGCTACAACATCCATTGAAATTCTGATCGGTCTATAGTCACTATCAGCTAGGTTATTCAAAACTCCGCTTTGAGCAACGGCTAGGTCGAAGGCTAGGTCCGGTGTGGAGGTTGTTTTCCATGTTCTGGAGTAGAATGTTGAATGTTGGGGGATTGGAAGGCTAATTTAGCAGAATCAGCGAACATTCAGTCTGCCACGCTTCAAGTTCCTCTCCACTGGGGTTTTAGTGATCATATTCCCTTAAAGGCGAGTGAGAGTTAAAGTCGCCTATGGCTATGCAGTCACAATCAGGAACTTTACAGGAATGTTATTAAGGGAGAGCAGTTTGTCATCTTTTATCACCAAATTATAATTTTATGAAAATTCATTGGATTATTTTTAGTAAAATAGGAGTAATAATATCATAAATAGTTCATGGGAAATAATTTATTACAATAAATATTATCATATAATTTTTACGAAATTTGAAATGATATTTTTCATCATTTTTAGCTGTAATCAGTCCTGTTTTAATACAAAATACATTTAAATTATACAATACACTCAGGCAAACGTTTTATTTTTGTCTAACATGGCAATCTTCTCAAAATTAAATATAAAATTAAATATAAGTTGCAATATTATGCAATTATTAACTATTACTATCTTATTAAGACTTATATTAATTTTGCAATCAATGTGTGCTGTACTGTTCTTTTTTCAATTATTCTTTCTTTTAATTTCACAAATGCATTTTTATTATAATTAGTGTATTACGATTTACTTAGCAGATTTTCCATTTTATCTTTTTTGTTACTTAAATGGTGTCACTTTGTAATTATCTAAGAGCAAAATTAAAAATCTGTAATTAACACTTCCGTCTCTCCCCTTAAATAAATAAATAAAAGACAGTGGAATAATGTTTTTGTTTAAAACGATATTGCTCTGCTTTGATCAATTTTGAGACCCCATTGTTTTATAAATTGATAACAATTACATCCTAACGTTTTCGTTTTATTTCAGAATTCTTAACTCATTCAATATGACCGACTACATTTGAATATCATTCTCATTTAGTTTTCTTGGGCCTATTTTAGATAAGCTTTGAAACTTGTAATTAATTAGAATAATTGGTGGCATTATTACATCTTGATATAAACTTGAACTTTCCCATATGACGGCAGCGAGGCGTTAAACTGGCCTAATTGGACCCTTCAGTTTGTTGCCTTGACAAAGGTTCCGGCCGAGCAATTAGTGAAGTATCTCGTCAAAGGAAATTATTGGAGTACGGAAGCATTTAAATACTTTTGTTTTAAGCTATCCTTGTTAAAAAGTAACACGGTTCAGAGTTGCCGGGTATGTTTTAATATGTTTTCCTCCTTTCTTGATTTTTTTTTATTAACATGCTTTACAATTCGAAGTTGGTAATTTCGTGAGTAAAAAGGAAAATTCTCTCTGTTGGAACGATTTTCACTGAAAAACTTCAATATCGTCCACTTATATTATGTATTACTATCTATAATATATAATGTATATAAATATAGCTATAATTGTTACATGGCCAGAATAACAACTGTCAGAATACGAAAACATTGTTTTTATTTCTATTTTTCAATATTTTTTTTGCTATTGCAGGTTTTAAATACTTGTTTTGGCTGATATTATAATATATACATTTAAGTTATATTATATATAAAATATACATTTATTTTATTATATTATTGTAATATTACACTTAATTGATCACATAGACTTAATTGTTTTTATATGATTTATTGTATTTCTATAATTTTTTTTAAAAAATTGGGATATCACATAATTTGGATGTTTAAGGGTCCCATGAGGACTAAAAAAAATCATAAAAATTAAAATTGAAATACAAAAATAATTTTTTCTAAAAATATCGTATTATTGTTGTGCCCTATTTATATAGACTTCTTTTCTTCTACTAGACTAAAGAAGTTTTCGATGAAATCTAAGGGGAATATAGGTACTTTAGGAATTTTTTCAATGGTCGTTACTAATAGTTCGTAATGATTACTGTTGAGCAAGAAAGTAAATAACCACTAATGTATTGTTGCATTATTTATGGAGCATTATAGAATTCGATTGACATAAAATAATGGTATTAAAATTAGGCATTTCAATTTTCGTTTATTAAAAAATACGGAATGTATGCCGTTATTATTATTATTTTCATTCTTGCCGTTTGCTTAATATTTAATTGAACGAAGCCTAATTTATAACTTTTGTGCCACAGTTAATGCCAGCTTCTAATGCCTCAAGCATAAATAAGATTTCCATAATTTACATGTTTTGGAAACAAAATGTTTGATACGTCTGGTTCAACAAATATTAATTTGTTTTGTGATGACATACAAAAGAAAAACCATTTTCTTTGTAGTATTGTCTTGAATGAAATAATACTTACCTGTATTTTCTTTAAAACACGTGTAATTAATGTGTTTACATTATTTATTCCTACAGGAATTAGAAAGTAATAAATTGTGGAAATCTCTGGCGAGTGCCCAACCTCAGCGAACAGCTAAATTTGGACCAGATTCTTTCTTCATATAAATAGAATAGGGTTATTATGTGTAGTAGCTTGAAACCTGCTGTATTCTCCCAGTTTTATTAACGGTTGGATTAATGGTAGATTAATTAAATTTTATTTATATATTAATTTACAATCTTTATCTTAATAATATTCTGATGAATATCTTATTATTTACTTTATAATTTTAATAATTTTCAGGTATGGTGTAAGTAAAATAGTGCTTCTTTCATAACATATGGCCATATTTCAGAAAACTTTCTTTTATATCAGCTATGTGCTGCTTGAACTGGTTATTTCTTTAGTCGTGTACATTTTAATTATTGCTTTAAAATCTGTTTCTTTATTTCTTAACGAATGGGGAGGAGACGTCCTAAGGACGATTTTAATCACTGGGATGAAATTCATTGCATAGTAATCATTTATTCCAGTTCGTTTTTGTAAGGAATGTGGGAAACTGAGAGAAGTAAGCAATAGCTACACAAACAAAATGAAATACAATGACAACGCAGACCTATTAACCTATTTTTAAAGGTTCTAAAGCCCCTAAAATACAAAACAACCTTTCGAATAATAAACTATAAAATTTTGTCCAGTCTCAATTCTTGCAGACATTTTCAAGGAACAGGAACAAGACGAAAAAAATGTCTAAACGACATTACATATTTACGTTCTTAACTTCCAATTATATTTTTAAAAATACCAAATTTTCAGACTATAATTTTACACTTATTAAAAAGTCACTATTCCACGGTTATGAAGTTGTCATGACAATGGCTACTGACACGCAGCTGCACACCCAAGCTTTTTGTTATATAGATAACTGTATTCAAGGTTTCAAAAATACTTATGGGTTTTTATAAATATTAAGAATTTTATTTACACTTTTAACGATCCTAGTAACCAGTGTATGTGGTGCATCAATGATATCTGCAACAAGGGAACCGAATTAGTGCCAGATGATTACACTAACCCCGACCTTCAACTACCTCAGTGGTTAGAGAAGGAGTATTTAATTTAAAAATGCCAATTTATTCTTTTAATATTTTTTTCTAATTTAACACTCAAAAAATGTTGACATTTTATAAACAAAATGACAATTTGACATTTTCTCTCAGATATACTTCAGCAGTTCTGGAAAACAAAATGTACTGGAACGATTTTCACTACAAAATCCTTGCAAAGAAAAATAATAAAATTGCTTTCCATAATTGAAAAAAATACAATATGCAGGCATAGTAGATATAATGAAATGCAGATTTAATTTTTTTTCACGCTTAATCTAAACATCAGGAAAGATTTTATCTCAAGAAAACCGAGAGTTAAGGAAAGAAATTACGACACACTGAAGTTAAAAATAAAGTATTATCAAACCAATAAAAAAATATTCATTAATCAAAACAAATAATTATTCAGCTTAAATTAGTTATTAAATTAATCAAATTAGTTTTTAGCATTAAAATTGAAAAGATTTGGGTTTTTCATGGGCATAGATTTAATTTATTGATTTAGGTTAAGACTAAACCTTTTGAAAATGGTTTTCATCTTAACCATTCTCAGGAAAAAATCTGCAAAAATTTACTATTAATAATTATTACACCATAAAAACAAAAAAATCTGCATAACCAACTGTAAATCGAGTTTTAATTACTTAAATTATGAAAATTTTTATGATTACTTTGACTGACCATATCTCTACCAAGGAAGATTATTTCTCTCGTAATTTTGCGCTCTTTACCAATCAGAACCAACCGTTACAGATTTCATCAGTTTTATCAACAACGATTCCTTAATTTCTAGAATGGCAGGTCTTTAAAATAGTAAGCAACAATTATGATAGTACCAAATTTAAAAAAATAATCATTCATTTAGATCTTGAGAAGATGCGAATAGTTTCTCAGCTTTTAAATAACGTGACGATATTGGATAAAATAGTTTATTTAACAAAAAAAAAAAGTGAGTGTGCTTAGGACTACACGCTGGAAGTGTAAACTTCTTTCAGATTCCATTTTAGAATTTATTTGTCTTATCCTGATTTGTAGTACATGAAACTGATTCTGCCCATGTTTCAGCTCGATTGGAAAATTCGAAAATTTTCCTAACACATAACAAAAATAGAGTCAATCTAAAAAAATAACCCTAATCATTTGAAATTAAACTTAAACAATGATGAATAATCTATAACAATGTGAATTATTTATATCACTTACTTTGTCAGAAGAAATCAAAAGTCGATAGAGAAGTGGGATCTCCGGGCCTAAGGCCAATAAGGATTAAATTAGTGTGCTTCTGGGTCAATAGATCGCAGCACTGAAACTCATAATCTTCGGCAGATCGTCACTTTTCACTACTATAATATTTTTAAAATTTGAAAAATGGAGTGAATTCAGCAACAAAAAATCTAGAGAGCTGCTATTTTAAATTATTTTTATTTGGCTTACTTATTGAATATTTTGATCACTTCTATGAAAAAAGAAAACATCAAATAAATGGCGGGATAAACTGGACCGTAGTTGCGCATCGCGTATCTTGACAAATATTGCTTCTTATAATATCCCCGGAAGTAGTTATCCGATTTTGAAGGTCATTAATCCTTTTAGTTTTTAAAGTGGTCGTATTTTAAGAAACACAAGTCGCGCGAGTGGTAACTTTTAGAAAATCCGATTTTTCCCTCTATAGAGAGGGAATAGGCAATAGTACCGTTCTTGAATTCATAGCTTCTCAAAGAGTTGAGCAAAAATTTTCTATGGCATATCATTTTTAAGAGGATTAACCTGGCTTCATTTTGGTTTACTCACAATTTATCTAGTAGTTTTAGTTTGCGAAAAAAATTAATCCAAAGTTTCACAGAGGTGATTTCCGAATTCGTATTAAAATATTTGAAAAAGTGAAAGTGCAAGACCTATAATGTGATTGAACGAAATGTAGCAGGGTTCTTCCTCTTTAAAATGGCAAGCCTATATCAATCGTAGCTCGTTCCGTCAACGACTTACAAGGAAAAGAACGGACGAAGACGCCAAAAGTCGTCGTCCGAGAGTGTCCCAAGCGCTGCGCACTATGCCGCGTGACCCCCACTGCTGTTATTATTGCATTGTCATCCACTCCTAAGATATGTTCCAAATTTTAAGTCTATACTACTAGAGATTATACTTAATTAATTGTAAGAATTTAAATTAATATAGAAATATTAAGACAATAGTCATGCATTATGGGATAACATAAATTGCATAGAAAAAAATCTAATAAAAATAAGATTAATAAAATGCATTACTTTACTCCTTTTTATTATTAATGTAAAGCTTTCATTATTCATAAATATTTTATTTTATTCTTTATCTGTACATCACGTGATGTTTCGGGTGTACACATCCCATCTTTAAACTATTTTTATTGCTATTTGTTCCTGTTGTTATTTCTTGAGTTACTTTTTAAAATACCTTTTTGGGTTGCAATGCAAGGACATTGCTATGGTGTCCTTCGGCTGTATAATTTAATGATCTCGGGAAAAAGAATTTCTAATAATTCTAATTCATATAAATAAATAAAAACCCGGAATGCCATTCTGAGATCGCTACAGCAGAGATTATTCTTCGGCTGTTTAATTATTTTAAACTCCGTATTAGGATCATACATTATTAAATCTCTTACTAAACTACTTAAAATATATTTATATTTATCAATGAAAGGTAATGTCCCTTTCTTTTCCAAAGGAACTCGTGCTGATTGAGGGGATCTGAAAGTAGTAAATAAAATTAAACTAAACATTATATTTTAACTTAAAAGAAACAATCAACTGGAGTATGATTTAATATTTAAAATGTGCTGATCAGTTTACAATGTGCCTATAAACGGATACATACTTACAAATTCGAATTCTTCTTGGCCAAATAGAAACTATTGTCTTGAGGAGATGTGACTTGTTCGTTGGTGTTGACTGCTTTCCGTTCAAACTTGAATTGCCTTATCCCCCTTTACTTTTGGTTTTCTCAGGTAAAGTCCCACAGATAGCGAATGGTGGTTGACTATATCTGTTCCATTATTCTACTACCTTATTCTTCTAATATCTCATATTTTGCACAATATTAACTATAATAGTTACACACGCAGCATTACATTTTGGCCCTACTCAAAATGTGACTCAAGAAATAATGACATTAGAAACAAATATCTATTAAAACAGTCTGCAGATGGGTAATGTATATGAATAATGGAAATCTCGCATTGCTAAAAACCTCAATAGATGCCATCCCAATGTATTAATTAGAAGATCTAATATTGTTTAACTCATTTACCTATGTTGCATTTAATGTAATGACAGGCAGGTACTAAAATATCCAAATTCTGTAAAATGTTTATTGAAGATAGAAAGATGTGAAGCCATTTTGATGAGGTTGCAGACGGTTGGGACTAAAGAAGATTTGAGGATTTTATTTTGCTAATCATGATGCATGGAGGCGTGATTCCTTGAATATGGGATGATATTAACCGGATTACCTCATGAAAGGAGATTTATTGAAGAAAGCTGGATATTCATGGCTTTAGTCTGATGTTTTAGCGAGGTACGGGGTCTATGCAAACTTATAAAAGTGCTTCGAACTATTGGTTCTCGATAAGTAGTAAATGATTATAATATAAAATAATGATATGCCTTGTGATTATTTGTTAATTTTATGACTTTGCTTCACTTGATCTACAAAGACTAAATCTTATGTTTAATATTATGATTATCGGTGGTTACTGGTCTGAAAATAAATTATTCAAAAATATACAAATGAATTTCTAAAATTTATATCTACCATACCTAAAATACAATAGTCCTTTATATGCTCGTATACAAGATGTGTTGAGATATATTGCAGTAAATGAGCACCAAGTATAATTTAGTTAGCATGAATATATTAATCTGAGCATTATTTTTATTTTTGTTAATTAAAAAAATATTATGATTAATGTAATACGTAAATATTTATGAAAATAGATACATAAGGTCCTTTGAAGGTGTTGTTTATAAAAAAAATGGTAGATTGCTGCGTAATGGAAAACATTTTTTTAAAAAAGCTCTAAATTAAAACCTATGAATGTTGTAGTGGTTTCACTTGAGACCGCCTCAAGCCTTGATGAGCTAGGTATTATAATTTATTTCAGTCATTATGTTACACTACTGCGTTAACTTTCTTTGATTAACCTCTACGCCATGTAGTATTTACTTCTCAGAAAGTAAGCCCGTTCTTCAGTTTTAAGTTCTATTTTAGAATTTTTTCATCTTCTATCCTTGACAGAGACAATGGAGTAGGTATTAGATAGAAATCTAGATTTAATTGAACTTAGCATTAGGTAGGTTTAAATTGGTCAGCGATACGATATCTATTTCAGTAACTGCTACTTTTTTTTTTTAAATAACTATTATTCTCATGAGGCTAATTAGAACCGAATCCTGAAAATCTTATGTGTATCATATAGTGTTTGAAGTCGTAGGTGGTCACCACTATACCAACCAAATAATAGTGGTGTATTTATCAAATATTATTTCATATTTTTTGAATTTTTAACGGATTAATATTAGAATAGGAGGATGTTAAAAAAACAACAAAAAACCCTCGATAATGGAGGTAATTACTGAATGAAGCATAGCTAGAGCTAGGCCCTCCGATAGACGTGAACAAAGAGAAGCGACTACCTGCCTGGTTTTTATTACAGCTGCTGTATCCTCTGGAATCCTAAGGTCATCTCCCTACCTTCTCATCCGAACTCCTGCCCGTCTTTTTATCTAGCATGTCATGTATCCTTAACTCCAAGTAGAGCTCAATTTGTTCTCCGTAATAAAGAAATGAGAAATAATGTTCGTTATTAACTATAATAATTCATTAAACAAAGGACAGCGAGATACTTTAATATTAAATAGACAGAGTGTTATTAATTAATGAATCAACAGACCCTGATTAAACAGATTCTTCCTTATGAATACAAAAATAAATTTACAAAAACAGTAACAATTCAGTGCAGTTTAGTTATATGTGCGATACACAGGAATAGAAAAAATCACTTTGTACGAAATTACATTTTTAACCCTTTTATGCTTAATGTAATGTAATTTTATCAAATATTACTAATTAAGTAAGTATTAACAAAAAGAAAGAAAAAAAGAAAAGAATAAAAAAATACTTCAACGGCTAACATAAGTTCGTCGATATCACAATATTACAAATCTTAACTGCCGTCCTAAGCCTAAAAGGTATATCTCGAAAATCTCTAATATTAACAGAAAACTGAGATACTGTCAATTTCCTTAAGCTTTTATAACAGCTTTTCATGATTCGTCTTATTTCTATAGTAATTTTCTGTTATTTAAAAATAAGATACGACCTTTTTGCTTAGGAATAAAGTCAGGTGACTGACAAAATTTTTCATATCGTAATATTTATAAGAAGGTAAAACGTAAAAACGAAAATCACAACAAAGCCAGGAAACATCTCTCCAAAAATATCAGAATCAGCCCCATCAGCCGATTTGGAGTCCATTTGGAATGAAATCACATGAAACGACTAGAATTTATAAAAATACTTTCCAGCCGTGTTCTCTGCAATAAATGAATACTTAATCATAATAAAACATATGTTTTATTTTATATGTTATTGCCTAACTGTATGTTGTGTAAGATATATTTTATTTAATATTACTGCCTAAAATACAAGGCACATAATAATGAAGACTGTTATTTGAATTCGGTAGTTTTGAAGAGCTATTTGTTACAGTTTAGTCGATGCTGCCTACGATACGACTGTTCCTGACACAGAATTGCCTGACGTTATCTCGACCGCCTCGTGTGGCTATACTCACGCCTCTCGCCTTCTCAACACGCAACCCTCGTCTTCTCAGATTCGTTTTCGACGACTTTTTTTCTGCCGAAGTAATTTCAAAAGCTGAACAGGTTGTTATAGTGTCTCGTAGCAAGGTTGTCTGGCGACTAATTACCGATGGCGAAAGTTAAACTGTCGTTAAAATATTTTTAAGGATAATATTTTTGGATAAAAAACTTCCAACCTCTAGACAAAAATTATACATTGAATGAATTATATTATGCCAAAAGAAAAATTCACAAGGAGCTATATAAAATAAAAAAAAGGTTATACCCTTAAACTCTAAAAATATAGATCCAAAAATCTTGTCATTGTGATCTCATTGTTGATTTTTCTAAAAGTTTGGTTTAACAGTCTGAAACAATATTTTAATGTTTATTTTTATTAGACTCGCTGGTAAAATTTATTGTTGAAAAACTGTTTTTATTGTTGTAATGCTGCATTCTGCCTCAAATAAGGACAATATTAATAGTGATATATGAGTTCATTTTATATCTACAAAAAATATATAGAAATTTAATAATAAATTGAAAAATAAATTAAATTGAAATTAAAGTTAAATAAATTAAAATAAACATCGTGTACGCTCTGATAAAATTAATGATAACAATTACGACCGCGTGTGATTGGTGAAGGACTCCATCACACTCGAGCCAGAAGCGAATGCCGGTTCGACGCTGGTTTGTCACGGTAATTTCGTACCGGGCCAGAGGAATAATTTGTTGACCTTCCCACACCAGCTAGAATAGGTTTGTAATTAGTAGGATAATCCTTCCTTTTTTTCCTATTCATGGTAACAAAATGCGTTAAATCCAATGATAGCCACCATACTAATTAATTATTAAAAGCGAAACTAAAAAATAAACTTCAATTAGATTAGTTTTGAAATTCGAAGCAAAGTCTTGAATCTCTCAAGTACTAGTCAAAGCTTCAGACAACATAATGGCAGACAAAGATAAAATCACATAAATGCTATCCAGAAATAACACATTTAATACTTTGTACACACTAGCGCTCATCCTATGTGTGTTAAACTTTTTAATTTCAACGAGCCGCCGTTGATCCATAGGAAATCCACGAGCATTCATTAATCATTTTGCAAAGTAGCTGTAAACATGTTTTTGTCACAAGAGAAAAATTACGGGATTATGATGCTAAGTGGTGTGAAATTATTAATGGCTTGTTTGTGTAAAAAACAAAACAACAACGTTGGTTGCATGCTGATCTGATCAAAAAAAAAGAAGTTCGGAGCTTATGATATGACTTGAAGTCACAAGAAACAAGCGGCAGGAAAAGGTCGCCTTTCTTGCTCCCAATAAAGTGGGAAAACAATTTAACTAAAAACCGCTGAGGTGATGGGAAGGTGTTTTATAGATTAATATTTAAGTTATATTAAAAATGAGTGATATGAAACGTGATTGATGTTTTTCCATTAGCAGTCTAGTTATAACACATTCTTGAATAAGCCTCCGTATTTCTAGGCTCATATTCATTGTCACTATAATTTTAGTTGGTTATTTATACGGATTTTGCACAATTATGAATATTATAGAACTGGTGCATATATATGTGTGAGTGTGTGTGTAACATTTCAACAATAATAATAATAATTTATTAAAAACATGGAAGGCGAATTCTTGGCTTTGAGAATGTGTTGAGTTTCAAATCCTTTTCCAATATTATAAATTAAAAATAGCCCGAGATACGGGAAGGAAATTTTCAGGGCCTTGTGGAACGGTAAAGAAATTAGAAGGGTGAAAAGTAAAGTGAATTGAGGATTCCAAAGTTAAACAACCCTTAGCCTACAGGTGATAAATTCCAGTTCATGGACCAAGGTCCCGGCTGAAGTTTTAACAAAAACTGTTGACCTTTAGATTAGTTCGACGGCTGTATTGAAATTGATAAAAAAAAAAAAAATAAAAAAAATAACATATATACTGTGTAATCTCATGAATTGTGTTTGAAGTTAATAATGAATAATTGGGTATATTGTTATGTATTAAAATTATTATATTTTCATTTCAGCAATACGGGTAGATACAACGTTACTACCCTGATAAGCTAAAAGGCCCTTGTGATTTTTCACCCCAAATGATTTTTCTAAATTCATTTTTGTAATGTAGCCGAATTGGCCTAAATATTACACCGTTTTATGATATTAGAATTCCATCGGTCGGATTCGAATCTTTGGTTTTAGGGGGTTTCTAATGTCATAAAAAGGTTTATTTTTTTTTTGTATATCAATTCGGGTACTCTACAAAAACGTATTTAGAAAAATCATTTGGAGCTAGGTCCTTTTAAATCAGCACAGCAGATTAGTGATTCAACACTAGTTATGACTGTATTAATGTTGATAAACTTATTCAATAGTACTGTGAAGAAGGCTTGATTCAGTTTCTTATTTAAGGAATTTTAACTCAGGCAATAGCCTATTGTTTTGTTCGGAGAATCCAATATTTGTGAATCTTAAGTGCTTTGCGTGAATCTTATTCGAAGATGTGGTTTCCTATCAGATTTTACGTTGCCAGTCTTCATGTGTATTGGACTAAACATATCTGATGGGGAGATGCATTTTATTCACTAGATCTTCTGTTGCTGCTTGGACTTTGATAAGATTTGTTGAATTCGGTAAATCATAGAATGACTCGCAACTTGTAAACCTACTTTCTCTGAATTTCCGTTTTACGTTGGATATGCTTTTACAATTATGCGGAAAAAATTCTATTATAATACCATGAGAATATTATTAACTTATGCATCAATGCACTTTATAGTAATATTTCATACCAGCTGTGCCACGCAGTTTCACCCGTGATAAATTTGGACTGACTCCTAAAATACAAACTAACCTTTTAAATAATTATCTATAATATGTTATTTCAACTTCTCCTTAAATCACATCTACGGCCAACTACATCCACAACCAAATTAAAAAGTTTGTGATGTTATCCTGGTTCCACGGGCATGAAGTTGTCAAGACAACGAAGAAACGTACGCAAGTTAGACACGTTTTCTCTTTGCAATTTTTTATGGTTACTCTTCCGTTCCTGTCGATTTTAGCGTGATATTGTAAAGCCTACGTTACCCAAAGACTTCCTCAATATACGATCTACCTAATGCAAAAAGAATTTTTCAAATCGGACTGGTAGTTTCTGAAATTAGAGCGTTCAAACACACAAACTCTTCAGCTTTATATAATAGTAGACATGTCATGTTTTTGGTGTGTTTAAAAAGGTCTTTATCCGATTTCGAAAAGGAATTCAGCCAACCCAGCTACTATATCCTATCCTGCAACTAACTATACCTCCTATTGTATACTCAGATTGTGTTTTAAGATTAATGAATAATATCTTGATACTATTATCAATAGTTGCTATATAAATCGATGAATCCCAATGGAGCCGGAGAGGATTTAATGAAGGATAAAGAACGGAGGAACCAGGTGGCGGGGTCGACGGCCGCTGGGCAAGGACAAGGCCAGCCGTTTCACTTTCTTCCCGCCGCCGATGGCCATCGATATGACTCCACTTTCGGCCTTATTCCCCGGGTCTGCTCTCCACCGGCCGGCTCTTTGTCTGTGTCGTAGTTGAAATATACGACTCTGAGAGCTTCAAAGGTTCTGCATTATGCGCTATCTAGCTGGTTTATTAGCACAACTGATAATTTGTCGAAGTACAGTCGGAAAATTCCGATTATCGATATTCAAAATCCATAGCGCACGCTCACTACCTTTTCATGGTTTACTCAATAATTTTATTTCGGATTTTTCTTTTAACTGAATCTCTTGCACTGTTCTTTTCTACTGCTTCTGGTTCAATGCAATTTTAACTTATTTCCCGGAACTAAGAATCAATTACCTTTCTTTTCACCTTTATTCGGTCGACTGATTGTGATTCTTTGTATTTCTGTCAGGTTTGAATTAAAGTTAGGTATTTCATTAAAGCTTAAAGCAAAAAGCATCTTCTACTGAACCCCTTCTGCCCCCGACGTTTATGTTAATGGACAATTTAGTCCAGTAAAAAACAAAGTTAATTCAGCTGTGAGCTTTTGTAATGCTTAAGTTTTTTAATTATAGACTCCTTAAAAGTCTAGTATCGACATCCCACAAAAGTTTTATTTAAATTATTATTTAATTTTTGTGTCTCAAACTTTAAACATTTGTCCATGGTTCTTCAGCTAACATTTATCGTAATTTATCCTTAATTAAAAGTTTTTTATATTATATACATTATAGTACGTACAGATGGAAGAACGTAGTATTATAATAATTAAAACAAATTACCTATAAATAATAAAAACTAAAATGAGAATAATGAAAAACAAAAATTGAAAGATATCGTCGACTAACGTGTAAAACCACGTAACTATCCCAACTTTTCAGACAGAAACAAAAAACGTTTTAAGAATTGAATTTTCATCATATTGAGTTGTTTTTGTTTGTGATATAGTATCGAGTAAATAGTATAATAAAATTACTCAAAATCGAACTGTTTTTTACTTTTTTGGACACTTTTGTCAACTAACCTTAAGCATTTTAGCTTCCTAACTTTTTTCTAGCTTTTTTAATTAATTTAAATTATTACAAAAACATCAAAAATATTTTAATGAAAAGTTTTGTATAATTGTTTTCTAAAATAATCCCTATTACAACAAAGATCTCCCAACAATTCCATAACGGAGAAATTACAAAAAATATGCAAATGTAATTCCTGTGATTCCTCTGAAAAGAAAAACACCGAATGTTCATTGCACTTTTCAGCTATCTGGAACCGTTAGACGACGCCACGTCATGCTTTTTTACTCACTCCAGCATTTAAAAAATCCACTGTTCAATAGTATAACCCCTCCGCCATCCACAAAACTATGGCACGATACTATGCCATCTCAAATGAATTGAGTTAGAGCTAAGACGTAATTATCAGGAGATTTACAATCACAAGTGAACTCTATCACTGGTGGGCTATTCTCAAAGCAGTGGTCTTTCACAGTCCTGATGGACTAACGTTGGAACTAAAACTTCAAAATCAATATTTTTAGTCAATTTCAACTTAGATCAATTCATAAAAGTAAATTCGTAAAGTCTATTTCTGGAGAAATATCGTATTTTATTGTTTATTAACCAACGACCATTACTTGCCCCTAATCAATAAAGTGAGATTGCACTGCACTTATTAATGTATTTGTTTCAAAACTTACGGATTTATTATCTAGACCATGCTTAGTAGCATTTGAAACCTACAGTTTGAAGGTATATTGAAAATTACGTTTTTCTCTTTGTCTCTCGGCTTGGCCACATGACCCTCACAGAACCTAGTTATGTAATAATTCACCAGTATATTACGCTAGTGGTATTTACAGCTGTCTACAGTAAGCAGTAAGCAGTGAGACTGCTGTCATCATAAGTGATGGGTTTGGTTGACATTTTATTAGGGAATTTTCCACAGATTTTCATCATAAAGGTGAGTTTTCTACCTTGTACTTTTTATAAAACACGACCAAACACTTGTTTGAAATGCTTTATATTGTTATAAAGCTGCTGAGTTCGATATTTTATAGGAATTAGATATACACAAGTGATCAGTCAAGATGGTGTTTCAGGTTAAATTCCCGTGATGATGCAAAATTAAATGTTTGATGGTTTTACACCGAAAACGTAATAAAATTTAATTAACAATTAAATTATATTTATTAATTTATTTTAATTAATTATTAAAATAATTATTATTTAATTTTTTTTAAATAAATTTAGTATTTAAAAAAATCTCTGTTAAAATTTGAACGGGGATTAAAACAAAAATGTATATATTATATAACTTTATAAACAAAATATTTGAAATAAAATATCTGAATGAAATTAAGTACTATTTAATACTTAGTAAATAAGCGGATTGATGTAAAAAAAAAAAAAAAAAAAAAAAAATTTATTTTAGATTAAAGCTCTTATTTGTTGGATTTATTTGAGCCTGATCACTTGATATTTGTGTTGAGGAAATTTTGCTGTCGAGATAAGACTAGTGCAGCAGGACAGGAGTTTGAAAACTGTCTGGGTCAGTAAATTTTCCTCACTCAATCGGTTGTGACTTCATTGACCACTAGACCTCATTTATCCTTTATAAGGTGTCTACCATTCCCCTCGTCCAGGAATAAACTTCACTGCCGGATAGGAAGGCCACGTATTCATAAACATGGAGTCACCATTTTGATTAACTGTCATTATCTTCATTAAAAATTGTTTGTTATGCTATTCCACTGGTCTGAACTGGTTGATAAAAAGACCGATAAACACCAAAATGTTTTGTTAATTATATACTTGTTCCAGAACTCATCCCGAGGTAAACTTTTGTTCGGAGTTTGTTTTATTAATGTATTGTTGCTAAAATAATGGAGCACTTTGAACAGCAGATTTGAAAAATTAAATCATGAGTCGATATCCCCAATGGTACAAGCTTTAGAAAATATAATTTACAATGATTTTATCATCTTCGATAGTACATAAAATATAGATAAATATTACTGACTGATCCTTCCCTAACTCGAGAACCTATCCTCAGCATCGCAGGTATACCCGAGGAGTTAGAAGTTGAGTATAACGAGGTGGTGAGAAAGTTACCCCTTACAGGTAACAAAGGACTCCCATGCCCCAAATATTAACCTCCGTCGTCCAAAAGATACCAACTATTTACGGTTACATCACATTTTAGTTTTCAAAATTAACATGGTTAGGACACGTCTTTAAAAAAAATATATGCCAAAAATAGATCACCAATAATTAGATCATATTTCTTTTTGGTTTCCGAACACCGACTGGAAGAACGATGGATATAAATAAAATAATCTTGGGATGAATTTAGTCTAATTTTGTTTCTTTACTGTTATAAATGTGGGAACAGAATTATGAAGATTAAATTCATGACATACATTTCTTTTGTTTATTTTAAAGTATCCACCTTGAGGTATAATCCCAATTACTGATAACAATGAGGAATGCACGTATTAAAAAAATGAATATAATAAATAAAAAATAATAATTAAAATTATTACAAATAACAACAATTATGTTTAATTAATAACAAAATAATATGTTATAAATATGTTTAAATAAATATAATATTATAATAATATAATATAGTATAATAGAATAAAAAACAAGTATAACAAACAAATATATTTAAATAATAACAAAAAAAGTCTTAGCCCTCAAAATTAAGAAAACTACACTAAGTTTTATAGCATTGATACGATATTGAAAATAAATATTAGAAAAATTTGTTATAAATATGCATAATATATTGATATGTCATACATAAATGTATTGAAAAAAAATTCTCATATATATTTCTTTTTGTATCTCATATATATTTTGTGACATATTGAAAAAAAAATAACGAAAAAAAAACCAACAACGAATTAATGATTTCCAAATTTTTATTAAATTATATATTAGAATCATGGACCCATATTTTTTAATTGCAATGCATACCTGATGAATGTCTGCTATTGACTAGGATTTGAATTATGTTAGTATAAATATAAATAAAATTATGTCACTAAAATTCTACGCAAGAATCCACATTCAAGGAAACTTTGCTTTAAATATTTTAAAATGCAAGATAACTATCGTTATATAAGAGAAAAATGATGAATATCCTCAGAAACTAATTGTTGTTTTGGGATTTCCTAATAATTCAATTTGGATTTTTAACAATGTTAAATGTTGGAGGTTTTTAACTGAAAATTAAGTCCGAAGTATTAAAAATGTTTTAAAATTATGAGAAAAAAATTACATTTAAGAGAAACTGTTAATTAATTCATTTTAGGACCTAGAGAATTCCTATTGATTTAAATGGTATAGAGTTATAAGAACTAATCAAGAATTGAAAAAGAAGTAAATAATTGAATTATTCAAATTCAAAATAAAATGCAAATTTGAAATAATTTTTTTGTGTTAAGTAAAAATTAAGGTAATTATGAAGAACGCCCAATACTATAAATTGTCCTAATATGCTTTGAATGGCAAAAATTTTCTTTACATTAATATGCTTAGGAAAAAATAAAATAAAGTAAATTGTACTACAGTTTTATAGCTATGAGAAACGAACAAATAATTAACATCTCGACTATTATGTTTGTTGAGATTTGGACTATTATCCAGGTTACTTGACAGACGCTCTATACTATCCTTAACTAACAGACTTACAATCTACAAAGTACTGAATTAATACTCTACAAAGGACTGAATTAATCCTCTATGGACATACGGTATAGAGCTATGGGGCTCTGCCAAAACTTCAATCATCCTAAAAATTCAGTCGTTCCAGTTCAAAAAATTAATTGACAAATGACTTGCTATATAAAGGACGATGTCCAAGTTTCAGATGCTTCCACAGAATATTACAAAAATTTTCACAACAGACTGACTTATAACATGAATCCCTTAGCACTAATGCATCCACCAAGAACCCAACCCGACGACTTTCGAGGCAGTGGCCTGAAGACTTGTTAAGTTGACCGCTATAAACCGTTTGAGCGCAGATTTGCTTATTGCAATTATAATTTGCAGATGGAAAATTAATTACTGCCAAACTATATATAAATGAACTACTGCTAAATGAATTCTGGCTCGAACACCAAATTTTCTTTTGACAGGATATTAATGGGTTTTGCCAGAATGGGGAGCGTGGTTTGACAAACATTTCGTGGGCCTACTGTTATGTTAGGTATTGCCTAAAAATATTTTTACTAGACATTTTTTTGAAACTCAATTATAAATAAATTCTATTTTTTATAATAAGAACTGGTACAGCTCACTGGGTAAGAAAATTAACTACTAAGCCTAGAGCCAATTACGAATCCGGCATTGGCACTTTCTGTGTCTGAGATCGACTGTGGTGTCCGAAGACCGTCCTGTTATACACCTTACCTATAAAGAGGGTATCTTTTTGTTGAGCTGTGTTTACTGCCCAGATCACCTCTTTATATAACCATTGGTTAAAAAACAGTATTTCCTTATGAATATCGAGCCTGTGGTAAACAATTTTTTTAATTTATTTTAAGAAAGTAATTAATCCCTTAACTAAAACTAGAAATGTTAAAACACATTATAAGCAACTTGCTGAATCAAGCACCTCCGTAGCTTGATTCCTTTCTAAACATATTAATGAAGGTCGGTAGCTTCATGTTTTCTAACAGTTTTGCATGCGTCAGTTGTGCTCCGGTAGTTTGCCGTGAAATCGTTGTTAGTGAGTATGCAAGCTGCAGAAAATGATTTTATATAAGAACAAATTAGATGAATCTATGCGAGATGACAACTGGGCTCGTAGGAACAAACTCATAAAATTATCACTTTGCAAATACATATGGCGTATTTTGTGTTCCCTTTGGCCGCCGTTATCCACTGTATTTTATGTGGTATACAGAATATAATACGAAACCCGATTTTGGTTACTGGCCCTCCTTTTTATGAGAGAAATATTCATAATTTTTTTATAAGGCCGGTAACCTTTTCACACACATTGGTTATAGAGGCCCAAGTCGCTAAAAAATATGCAGGGAATAAATAGCGATAAGGCCTTTGAAAATGCGAGGAAACCCGTTGGTCGTAATATGGTATAAAGGTGTCCGTTGAACTTTTATAGTGCAGGCGGGTTATCAGCCTACCAACGGTGGATTTTGCTTCCCCTTGTCATTCAGAGTGTAGTTTGAATGAGATCTCCGGTACTTCCGTCATTCATCCTCGTGAATTCAGGATGATAATCCATGTCCCTCCGATCCCCTTCGATGCTAACCACAAATTCTGGGTGTATTGCTATCAAAGGGCATCGTATCCGAATAAAAAGTCATGCTGTTTACTTCATGTATCATATAAGCGCAAGCATGACATCAGGCCTCGATTTAGTGAGATATCAATTTTGTTTTCTTCTATATATAGAAGTAACATTATAACACAGTAAAATTATGTAAAAATATTGTTGTATGATTTAATAATGCCTTTTACAATATTTGTATAGAATTTTGGTAGCTAATAACAACAATATAAAATATTACGATACGAATATGTTTGGCGTGAGGCTTGGGAATCAAAGACTGACTGAGTTTTTTGAAACTGAGAAACCTAAAGTTGGTAAATATAGTTGATTTAATACTATAGTCAAGATTGGAATGGATGTATTAATTTTGAAGGATCGGCAAAACTAAGAATTCACCCTTAAAGCTCATCTTGCCAATTTAGGTTTCGAAAGAGTTTCGTTAAGAGAAATTCGCGGAAGTAAGCTATTTTATTTTTAAACTTAATTCCTCTTTTACTAATTATTGAAGTGCAGTTTATCTATTTTTTTAATTATACCAATTATAATTGTATTTTTTCATTAGCTTATAATTTTCAAATCCTACGGACTTGATAATATTTTTATAATGAATAAAATTGTCTGTGCAAAGTGTTTCTCTAAGTATTATTTATCTATACATGAAATATATAGTAAGGGAAAATATTTCCCGTTCAACGGAAATACCCTTTTAATGGTCCCCTGAGTCTAAAACTGTGTCTGTGTGTATGTGAACAGCCTAGCTCTAAAACAAGTTGTTCGAAACTAAAATTATTTATTCAAGGTAGGTATGTCTGGGATGTTACAGCAATTTTTTTTACTAAAACTCCTTGTATCAATGTACATACAATTAAATGATCTTTAATATTAGCTAGGTTTTAACCTCATTGAAATAGTCTTGACACTAGGGTTGGAACATCTAAAATGAAATATCGATATTTTGCAAAATCGCCAAACCATATATTGATATCCACTGACAATCGCTCGAAAAATATCGATGTATCGAAAGAAAATGGATGAAAAAGCAAAGAAAAGTGCATCAAATCAGTATAATATTAGACTTTGATGAATGTTATGAAATAATGCAATTATTATTTATAAAACAATATTTTTATAAACAAAATTTTTTTATCTTGCAGATTTTTCAGCTTAAAGCATGTAAATCGTTGATATATATCTCAATACAATCACCATTTATGCAATATCTATTTGCCTTTAAATATGATTAATTAACAATAATTATATATAAATCTTATCTACTAATTATTATTTGATAATTAAGTATTGTTTATTCTAGAGGTCTAGATTTTTAAGACCTGACTGTAAGTACTTCGAGCTGCGCATGCCAAACAACAAATACTCAAAATAACGGATCCTTATCAGTTGAGGTCGGAACATTACCGTAATTTAAATTATTACTGGTTTAATTGGATTATAACTGTCGACTTCCGCTCGCTACGCTCGCCTAAAAGATAAACAATGAAAGTGTATTCACGAATACTAACAAAATTTAAAAAAGATAACCCTCAATAAATATAAACATTCTGAACTATAGAAAAAAATTCTATAACACAAATCGCGGAATTCGATTTATTGAGTAAATTTTTATTTGAGTGTTTGTTGTGGACATGCGCAGCACGTATTAAAAATCTAGACATCCGCCAAGTTGAGGTTACGATTCTGGAGTTTTACCGAATAAAGGAAATTGTTAATTAAAATTAAATGCAGTAGGATCTCAATAATTGTTACGATCAAGGATCCAAGAGTTACGTGTAAATTATCGAGATATTCAAACTATCCAGATTTCCCATAATTGGTACTAAGAAATATAAAACACGAAATAACAAAATTGTATTAACATGAATACAGCCGACATAGTTAGATCAACAAAATCTTAAAATATCACATTTGAAAAAAAATCTGTTATTTTCTTTTGGCGCAATCCTTGAAGACGGGTGTTGTCTATGGCTTCGTTAAGCAGAAAATACGTTTACAACAACATCCGATTTTGCTTAGAAATGGCGCACGTTGTAGATGCATCATTTCGCCATTTTAGAACCAATCGTCGACACATCAATTTGTTCATCTCCTTTTTGAAACGGAGACAAAATTTTCTTGTCAGTTAGGACCGCTAAACCTTGGTAAACATAGGCGAGATCTCGGAAAGTTATGACAGTTTCTTCATTGTGATTCCCATTCTCGATGATGTCAAAAGAGTTATATCACTACTTCTTTGCATTAAATGTCTTGAATCGTTTAATTATGGCCAACTCTAGAGACTGCAACTTATAGGTTTATGTGAGGCCATAACAGAACATTCACGTCGCTGAGTGATGGGATACTGTTTTGGGCCGAACGATTATCTATAAACAGTTGAAAATTGTCGCTATTTTTTTTTTTTATTCCATATCTGATTGCACCCATTCTTTTGTGTTTGCACGATAGGTTATTTGCACGATACGCTTTTGTTTTTAAAACACCTTATATTCGCGGACTTGCAAGTCTAACAATTTGGTTACAGGTTTTTTACAATTTCTTTAAAAGAGAGATGGGGACAAACCGATCGAAATCCTTAGAAACGATTACCCTCTTACTCACTCTCCTTAGTTCTTAAAAATATTAAGAGTTAACCAGATTTTTTATTTGGGAATTCGAATTATAAGACATTTGCATTACTTGGAAGACGAAAATACGACGAATTACGAGAGTTTCAAAGGACCATAGAATCCAACAGGATATGAATTATCGTGATTTTACTGTAATATAGTTTAAAAATTGGTATCATCGATATATTTCTGTTAGATATCGATAGAAAATATCGGTTTTTCAAATCCGATATATCGTGTTTCGATATTCCAACCTTATCTGACAGGGCTAAAATACTGAATTTTTAAATGGCTTCCTCTTAAGTAGCTTTCATTTTGTTTATTGAAAATAATTAACCGTCTTTTGAATGTTAGTAGTAACAAAAAGTTGATAAGTACAGACTATGAAAGAATTTGATAATTAACTGAAGGAGAAATATTTTCCTTAAGTTGATAAGTACAGACTATGAAAGAATTTGATAATTAATTTAAGGAGAAATATTTTCCCAGGCTGAAAATAAATTTCCAGAAATAAAAGTAGATGTATAAAATATAGATGTATCATATACTGATGAATAGCTAGCGATTTTAGAAAAAATAATTTATAGCATATAAAGTCGTAGAAGCTAATGGAGACTTGTGAAAAACGCATAAAATTAAGTGATGTTTGTACTTTATAATTTCTGCTTTTACAGTACTTAATAGAAAATTAAATTTAGCATGGAAACTAAAATAGAATTTCCATGGCAAATAAATGAATAATTTTAAGATTCCACTAGTCCTACATGAGCAAAAATTAATTTCTACTCTAAGTAGAGCGATAAATGAAAGTTGTGTGAGGCGCGCACCGCACCCGATTTTTTTTTTAATTTTTTGTCATTTTGTCTGCTCTATTTTATTAACGTGGCATCATTTCTGGGTTATGGTATTCATCCTGAAGAAACGTAACTGGATTCTATCCAAGATATCTCGATTTATATCGAAATATCACGCACAGACTATTATACCAGACCCAGAAGTCCCTTATGGCTCCAACCAACTGCTATTTAACCGAGCTAATTATTTAATCTGTCCAATCATTTTAGACGACTCGAGATTTCAACTGATTTAAGTTAATTGACCCCTTAAATAATTTCGTAATGACAGTAATTACCACATATATCACTAACAGCTGTTTAAATTATTGTTTTTAAATTGGTATCTACAGTCCTTCATAATTATTAAAACTCGTCGACATGATCTTTTTTTTCTGACCATAATATATTTTGATTTAATTTTGTCGTATCGGATATAAAATACTGTTGTATTGATTTGGCATCCAAATTGATTAGTTGCGTTGTTTTTGTTATATCTTTGTAAAATGTGTTGTAATCATTCTAGTTATTTTGTATAGTATGAAAAAAATATTTTCGAAAGCAGCTTGTTTCATTCAACTTAAACGTTTAAACGTTTTTTAATGTAACAATATTATAAAATTCAATAATATAAATATTATTTTACATTTATTTTTATGATAAGTATAGTATTCTGCATTTTATGTAAAATACATGCATGTTAAATTTTTGTGTAAGGTAAATGAAGAATTATTCCCACGTTTCTTTACAGTACTGAACTTTTTAATTGAAGATTCCAGAACTACGATTCCATGGTAGATACCAATTATCTCTTTGACTTTCAAAGCCGTTTTATTCAATGATGGTCCAGACATATGCCTAGGCTATGCTGCATTGTTACCGTTACTTTTACTATCTTGTCTTGGGCGCAGCTAAGATTTATGCTATAACCACATCATATATTGGTCCATTTCGAAACTCTTTCATGTTATATTTTCGCTTGTCGCCGTGCCTAAGATACTAGCCTCCTAGGTTGAAAATACGAGCTGTATTATTATTTAAAACGTCGTATTCTAAATTAAATACTAACGGTTAATTTCAATATATATCATTAGTGTATTTCATTTATTCGTCGCTCTCTACTCTCCTTCCGAATTTTATAGGTCTCGCAATTCTCATAATTTAAGTCATCTGTTTATAACATTTGCTTTATGTAGTTGTAGATAAGACCACATAAACACATAGTAAAAAGTTATAAATGCTGTTCTATATTTATATTAATATACAGTAATTAGGGTACTCACAATTTCCCATATTATGCTAAACCGTGCTGTATGTGTTATTCGTTGAGTTTCAAGAAAAATGAAATAACAGATTCAGTTTAACGGGCATAATTGTGCTAAATGCAGTGTCACTCTGATAATTATCAGCTATTAAAATAAAATTATAAAATAAAAGTTGCACCATCTTACAGAGCGCTACCCTATCTGTTTAGCAAGATGCTATAATACACTCGTGGACCGCTCATAATCCTGAGTTCAGTATGCTTAATAAGATAATAAGATTGCGAGTTCCCCCTTATGTTTCATTAAAACATTTTATGGATTATTTTTATTACCAGAAACAGAACCCAGCTCCCTAAGTTATGACCCTTTGTACTTCGCTGTTACTGAATAAACGTCTTAAAAACGTACTATCCTTTCCTTGCATTTAAACATACATTCTAAAAACACTGAGGATTAAATTATTTCAAACGCACCCTGGCAAACCCGAAATCCAATTTTTTGTATTCCACTATTACCTCTTAAAAGTTTTCATCAAGTTAAATTCAATGATAGAGAAATCGAAAATTAGTGAATTATAAAAATACGAATTTCATTTGATATTATTTATTTTAGTTTACTTTGATCTCCAAACCTTTTAAATCAGAATGGGTCTTTTGGATATTATTTGTATTATCCGAATAATTTAGTTGATGATAGGTGGTGAGAGCCGTGCTTATTTTTGGAGACCATTAAATATTTCAAGTGCTATTATGGAATTTCCAAGGACGTTTCATCGTCAACTCGAGTCAGAATACTTCTCAAGGAGACCGGGTTCCGGATGATGAAGAGCAGATTTATATAGTTATAAATTGTTTACGTAATGGTCATTCTGTCGTTGTCGATATAAGCATTGCATGATAAGATTAGGTGCCTTTGCAGGTATAGTAAGTAAATGTTTGCTCGGGTAAAATATGTTAAGGGTTTCTGAGACTTTAAGAACAAAAAGCTTTTGCCTCGGATCACCTGACTGTCGGAAGGAAGTTTGGAGAAGCATTGGTGACCGAAATGGAGTATCTACCTTTTCTTCAAGAAGGAACTATGTTGAAAGAGGAATAATGTATTTAGATGTGATGAATTTGAAAGACTGAATTGTTTTTTCGGGAGGCTCTCAAACAACTCCAGACTACGTGCAGTCAATCTATAGAAGATATATTCTTTATTCCATTGCCCATTACTCTGTTATTGAATATTCGTTTGTGCACAATGTACGGTACTATGAAGGAAGAATAATTTTCGAACCGTTTTAATCACATTGTCCATATCAAAACCCTTTTTTGCTTTAGTTCAGCTTTAATTTCCTTTTGTATTGAAAACTAGGTTACAATAGTTGGTTTAAAATCCTCAGGGAGACATTGAATGTCTCCAGGAGTTTTGACAGTTCGAATATCTTCAACAATTTTCATTTGAAAAAAAATTAAATTTCATTTCAAGTTATATTTAGAAAAAACGTTTAGTTAATTTTCATATTACATTCCAAAAAATAAATAAATAAAATAATGATATTTTCTAGTAAAGGACTACTATGATCACGCTAATATAAAATGATAAGTTGAGACGATGATATCCCTTACAGTTGGAATATGCCTTTTGTTAAAGGGGAGCTTGTGGTTCTGTTCTCAACTCCAACGGTTCCAACTAGTTGAGATACTTATCCGCAAAGTTACATGGAAACAATTATCCAGTTAAACTCCTGTACCTGATATAAAAACGGTAGTTGCTATTGGATTGAACTTAGCTCTATTCCAAAGTTTCGTATACATGATTATATATTGCTATATTCTAGAATAATGAAAATAAATAATAGGAGTGTATATAAGAATCCTTTTACAAATTTAAGGTATGAATGAATGGGGCATGAGAAAAATTAGTATGTCCGTGTCGTCAGTCGTTAATCATATGAAGATACCACGAAAAGTAGATGGAATACCTAATATATTTGCATAGGACATGGTTAGAACTCATTCAGGACCTCGGACGGCTGCAACAAAGCCGGATAGTTGACCTTGAATAATGAACTTTTACTATCTGATGCTTTCTTCATGTCTGACCCGTCAATATTTATTGTATGTTACTGGTGTGATTCTATTATTTTATAAAAAAAAATATGTAAGAACAAATATACAAACATATATTGATAAATTCGGAAGTTAAAATACTACTTATCTATTTTTCAGCTCCAGCGCCCTTTAGATGGTCATTTTCATGACGTAACTACTGTGTCAGCATATATATTAAATAAATTTAAAAAATAGTTACAAATTTCAATATATATAATAAATGTGAATACTAAAAATGTCTTTGGCTCGTCTCTGGTTAAGTACAACCGATGAGGAATGTATTTTCAGAAAAAAAAAAAGTAAGAAGTAATATTTTAAAATTCAGCTGTGGAAAATATTGTTCTCGACATCTGGCGATTATTCTACCGGTAAATGGTCTCCGCATAGAAAATGTAACTATAGCGAATATATTATCGATTAATTAAAGACAAAATTCTAATTTATGGAATTCCAATTAATGATATCAGTTACAAGAAATAACAGAAACTTTTATATCGAAATTGAGAATCACTTTTCTTAAGGGTTTCGGAAACCTTTTTTATTTTTAGGTTATTTCAAACCAGAATAATCAACAATTTCGCCTAACGAAAAGAGAACAGTTCGCATCAAAATGTATTAAACTACCTATATTTGACAAGATTTCTCTCAAAAACTCCATTTTATATATTGTATCTTTTGGAAATAACTATCATGGAAACAATTATCGACCTCACATATATTTTGTTTCCAGACTTACTCTATTGTTTAAATAGTATGAAATTTACCTCAGAAGTTTTCAAAAAGCTTTTTAGTAGAGATGATAAATTCTGCTATTTCGGATTAATATAATTTGATATTCTATCAACATTTTAAAGAAATATTGTAATAATCAACAATTTCGCCTAACGAAAAGAGAACAGTTCGCATCAAAATGTATTAAACTACCTATATTTGACAAGATTTCTCTCAAAAACTCCATTTTATATATTGTATCTTTTGGAAATAACTATCATGGAAACAATTATCGACCTTACATATATTTTGTTTCCAGACTTACTCTATTGTTTAAATAGTATGAAATTTACCTCAGAAGTTTTCAAAAAGCTTTTTAGTAGAGATGATAAATTCTGCTATTTCGGATTAATATAATTTGATATTCTATCAACATTTTAAAGAAATATTGTAATAATCAACAATTTCGCCTAACGAAAAGAGAACAGTTCGCATCAAAATGTATTAAACTACCTATATTTGACAAGATTTCTCTCAAAAACTCCATTTTATATATTGTATCTTTTGGAAATAACTATCATGGAAACAATTATCGACCTCACATATATTTTGTTTCCAGACTTACTCTATTGTTTAAATAGTATGAAATTTACCTCAGAAGTTTTCAAAAAGCTTTTTAGTAGAGATGATAAATTCTGCTATTTCGGATTAATATAATTTGATATTCTATCAACATTTTAAAGAAATATTGTAATAATCAACAATTTCGCCTAACGAAAAGAGAACAGTTCGCATCAAAATGTATTAAACTACCTATATTTGACAAGATTTCTCTCAAAAACTCCATTTTATATATTGTATCTTTTGGAAATAACTATCATGGAAACAATTATCGACCTTACATATATTTTGTTTCCAGACTTACTCTATTGTTTAAATAGTATGAAATTTACCTCAGAAGTTTTCAAAAAGCTTTTTAGTAGAGATGATAAATTCTGCTATTTCGGATTAATATAATTTGATATTCTATCAACATTTTAAAGAAATATTGTAATAATCAACAATTTCGCCTAACGAAAAGAGAACAGTTCGCATCAAAATGTATTAAACTACCTATATTTGACAAGATTTCTCTCAAAAACTCCATTTTATATATTGTATCTTTTGGAAATAACTATCATGGAAACAATTATCGACCTCACATATATTTTGTTTCCAGACTTACTCTATTGTTTAAATAGTATGAAATTTACCTCAGAAGTTTTCAAAAAGCTTTTTAGTAGAGATGATAAATTCTGCTATTTCGGATTAATATAATTTGATATTCTATCAACATTTTAAAGAAATATTGTAATAATCAACAATTTCGCCTAACGAAAAGAGAACAGTTCGCATCAAAATGTATTAAACTACCTATATTTGACAAGATTTCTCTCAAAAACTCCATTTTATATATTGTATCTTTTGGAAATAACTATCATGGAAACAATTATCGACCTTACATATATTTTGTTTCCAGACTTACTCTATTGTTTAAATAGTATGAAATTTACCTCAGAAGTTTTCAAAAAGCTTTTTAGTAGAGATGATAAATTCTGCTATTTCGGATTAATATAATTTGATATTCTATCAACATTTTAAAGAAATATTGTAATAATCAACAATTTCGCCTAACGAAAAGAGAACAGTTCGCATCAAAATGTATTAAACTACCTATATTTGACAAGATTTCTCTCAAAAACTCCATTTTATATATCGTATCTTTTGGAAATAACTATCATGGAAACAATTATCGACCTCACATATATTTTGTTTCCAGACTTACTCTATTGTTTAAATAGTATGAAATTTACCTTAGAAGTTTTCAAAAAGCTTTTTAGTAGAGATGATAAATTCTGCTATTTCGGATTAATATAATTTGATATTCTATCAACATTTTAAAGAAATATTGTAGTCCTTATGGTTAGGTTGGGGAACATTATCGACTATTGAAACTGCAAACTATTTATTGATGATCCAGTTTTGCCCTGATACTTGCCCTGAATCTGTCCTGGTGACATCTAGTTTTTAATTTTGCTTGTGAATGCATTTTCTGTTCAAAGTGCTTACAATAGGATATTTTTTGTGCTCAAACCTGACGAATTATAGTAGGTCATTAATCGTCGATTTTGTTGGGTTTTTTTTAATAATATTTAATTTCATTTCAGTAAACCGGGAATATTTATGTTGCAATATAATTTGTTATAAGGAGTGCTTTTATCCCTATATAAAAATAAGGTTCTTCATTTCTCCAAAAATTAATGGCCACCGAATTAATGGCCAGTTTCATCGTCCCGTAATATTTCATTCTGTTAGTTTTTTTTTTTTTTTTTTTTTGCTTCTTCAATTACCAATAGCAGAGAATGTATGATGATCGTTCAATTTTATTTTATTTTCTCCGATTCTCAACACCTCTCGTTTTCCTAAACCTTTGAACAATTTTTGATGAATTATTAATAGGTAGATTTAATTTAAGCTGAAGTTTTTTTTATTTCTTCAAATAATGCATTCTCGTCGGTCTAAAAGATATTTTTTAGTTAACGCTCATAGTGAACGTTTTAGAGTGACCTAATTAAACACATTAATAAAACAGAATATGCCCTCATTGTCGTCGGCTTTTCCTTTCCTTTATTTCTATTATTATTATTTATTTCTATTTTAAATACTATCAACTTTATTTATTTATTTATACTTTATTACTCATTTCTACTATTATTATATGTATCCATCGATATTTTAAATTACTCAGCTATATATGGGTAAATTAGTTGCGATAATAAACCTAAGCGATTCTTGCAGTTTTGTTTGTTTTGGTACTGGATGTATCTTTTTTTTTTTGCTTGTTTGTGTGGTAACTTCATTCCCTCATTATTCCAGTTAAGTTAGGGTTTGATTGAAATGTAAAAACTTCTTTCAACCGATATGATGTATTCATACTTCGTAGTAATTCATTCATACTTCGGGTAATTTAAGATTTCCAATGATCATTTAATATTTTTTATCCACAATTTTAAACAATGTTGAACAATTTCAGGAATGCCAATTAGGTCAATTCAAAATTTATCTAAAAAAAACATTTTCAGCACTGTTAATCGGCATTTATGAATATTTAACTACATTGTTTCATTGTTTAATGTACGAAAGTACATTAAAAAAATAAACATTTTCATTGGGATTAAATGGTAGTTGAGGAAATGTGTATGAAATATAGACCCAAGGTTTTTTTTCGTTCTTTTTTTTCCACGACAAACCCCGTTAATCGTTCCTGTTGTGAACAGGAAATGAAATCATGATCCTTCAAAATAATAATAGTATAGATGTCTCAAATACCATGTTCACCATTTGTTTTGCCGTCTTTATTTCATAATGAGTGTCGGGTTAAACTTTTTTTTTTAATATACCAACTTTCTTGTTTTGATTGAAACAATTGATATCTGTAGTACAAAGATAAACCGTAGAGTGGAAAATACTGGCTGTGAATATCTGTAGATCTTGAATAGCGGTGTAAAAAGATCGACCAGTTCCGAATGCATTATACGACCGCGGGATCGCAGTGAACTGCATATCTTATGAGCGAGTATATTTATGAAGGCGCTGATGGCAGGTGCAGAGACCCGTTCTTCGCTTAATTTCCCGACCTAGGGTTGATGAACTTGCGGTTCGAAAATGGTTAGAGCTCGCAATGAATGAGTTCGCTGATTCCTGAGGTGCCATGCCCAATCACTGCTAATATTCTCGGTTGTTTCCTTTTGGATCTCCCAGGCTGGATTACCTATCATCTTTTGATGGACTCTCTGCCTTCTTAAGATATATCCCGGGCTACAAAATAGTGATTAAGCTCAAATATAAAGTTAGATAAACTCAAATCAGGTAGACAAGAGATATTTTATATTTACCAATTATTGGGATGGAATAACTTGTAGTCTGTGTCCTCCTTTGTAACTCAAACAATTGAATCCGCTCCATTTATTTAATAATGGATGTATTAAATACATTTTATATAGATCTATATCAACAACAATTACGAGTATAAGTCCATAATAATTATTATAATAATTATAGGCTTATACGACTCTCACGGAATGAAGTAACTATTAATTATTAATAGTTACTTCAATACGTGAGAGTCGAACGAATTGAAGCAATACCGTTGGAATTATTAGATGATGTAGGATTGATTCCGGCCAGGTTGATTTTTATTTCTTGTCGGAACGGTGAGATATATCTTGAAATTCCTGCTCCGATCTGAATAACTTATTAACTTTTAGGAAGGCCCACCAACCATTCGCTTAGTGAATGATATGAACTATTCTACCAGAAAGCGACAATTTTGAATCTGAGTTTTCAATAACTTAAAAATACTCCAAACAGTCTGAGAAAAATTAACTATTCTCAGCTAATCATCAAAAATGAATATTATTGCCCCTTAAAGCAAGAGGGACTTTTATTTTGAAGATAACTAATAAAATTTACCAGTTTTATTTTATTTTTATTTTTTATCAGTTGTGCTTAAAAAAAAAATTGTTATTTTTCCTGATCACTTGCTTCATGGGGATGCTTCTGAAACATCAGTGTATCTACTCGGATGCTATATCAGAATAATTATTATTGTCTCCGTACCTGGTTTCACACTTTTGCCGAAGATACTCGGTTTAATCTATCTTCTTGTTGTTGAATAAATCGGCTTAAGATGAAAAATTGAAATTTTTCTGGCTAATTGATAATTTATTAAAAACCATACATGTTTTTTATTATCTGCATTTTGTTTATGAATTATTTATACTAATATTATGACGATGTTGTAATCATAATTATTTTAAATATACACATACAATGTTTATTTTCTAAAGTATTAGTTTGGACTAACTCCCAGTTGGGAAGTTTTTTCTTCTGGATACGAAGGAAATATTTTTACTTTGAATTTTAATTTTTGTCACTCAACGTTCTAATATGTTTACGTTTCTACTATTTGAAATAAGTAAAACGTCGTTTTGTAGTGGAATTCCGGATCTGTCATTTTATCCGTGTTAGATTGTGTTAAAGCGGCTCTTTTGAATGTTTTTTTATAAGTTTGACACTTGGTTTTTCTAATATACTTGAATTATATCACATTATGACTTTTGAAATTTCAACGACCTTCAATTGAATAATTTCAAACAACTGCCTCAACTATAGAACGACCGTTATCTAGTCCATCTTTACTGAACTATGTAGCAGACTCCACGACTTTGCCTCAATGAATAATTTGAGAATGAACAACATTCAAATTTGTTTAAAATTTCGACATAAAATCTAAATTTTATCTTGACTCACTGCTATTACATGATTCATAGTTCTGATAATACGTTTCTTGTATTATCATTATTCACACCTGCTACGTTGATTTGCAGCACACAGCACGCTGAGGATATTAGATCGGAATGAGAGCATTGAATGCTGTGATCAATGCCTGAGGTATGGTACCCTAGACAGAGGAGCAGGAAACTATCTCCGGCATAGCAATGTGCCAAATGAATTATACAAGACCGCATCTTATCTATGAAGGGTGTAGCTGAGCGGAATTGATGGTTCTCGATCCGTCACAAGTTCATGAGTCTTTCGGTTAATAACCCGGCAGATGTATGCTATAATAAAACTTGGTCAATCTCCCTCTAAACGACAGATTTATATTATCTTGAAATAAATCAAAAATTAAAATTGAAATCTCGAATGTGATAAATTTCGTTATTTTGATCAAAATTATCTGAAATAAATTTAAAACATATCGACTGGATAAACTTCGTTATTTTGATCCAAATTATCTCTAAAGTTATTCCTTCTGACTATTTTTGATGCTTTTTACCTAAATCAGCACAAGCTTTTTTCAGACTTAAAATCTCGTGTTGATAAGTATCTAATTTGAAAGAAGTAAATTGAGGGAGTTACGAAGTATTAACATAATACAAAGTATCTATTATTTGTAATATTACTAAATCTGTTGGAATTCATCAGTGCATACTAGAATCCAAAATATATTTATAAAAAATCCAAAATTATAAAAAACGCTGCTTTGAAATAAGCAATGATTTGCAAAAAAAAGTATCTTATGTGGATACCACATGACTTCCTTGTACGCCTATTAAACTATTAATCGGTGACTTAAAAATTGATCCTGAATCACTATTTGATTCTAGATACCGAAGATAGCATTATCTCAAAAACGACACTCGGCGTTGAGGCGTCGGTTACTTTTGGCGGTGTCCAGATGGATGAGGATGTGTAGATGTGACTCAGAGTTTTATTTTCATCGGCTAACTTCCGTAGGAATTGAAGTGCTGAAACAAAACAAATATGGTTAATAATTAATCATTATATAGTGTTTATAATAACAACATATTAATTGTATTATTTGACGGATTGATTGCAAAAATTACATCGGCTATCCATCAGCCGAGTATTAATTTTTGTTACTGTAGTTTATAAAAATAATCAATAGCATCCCAGTTTCATAAGCTATTGAATCGTGGGCAATCATTAGCGAAAATCAGGTAACACCAAACACTTTTTGTCATTAAGGAGTCTTCATTGCCTCTTGGTAAAATCTCTTCGAAAACTTATGAAGCCACTGGAGATGGGAAATTTGTTAAAAAATGGGTTTCAATTATGCACTAGAAAAGGACTTAGATTGACAGCCAGAATTAAACAATCCCTGCTGTCAATATCAAGGATACTTTTGTTCTATTCCATGTCTTCAGCTTCTTTTTAAACTTTCATTTTTTGATTTCATTCATATAGAAATAATTATATTTACTGTTTTGATACAAATTTTCAATTATCATTCTAATTGATAATTGAAATTGAACTATCAATCAGGCTCAATTCTTTTATTTTTTTTCTTCATTAGTTGTTATTTTTCTGTTTCTAAGAATAGAATTAATTTTAATTTTAATTAATTTTTCTGCCCAAAATTATATTTATGTTTTTCTAATGATCGGGTCATCGCTAGACAACCAGTATAACTGCAGACTGTCACTAGAGGGTAAAACTATGCCGTGAATTTTATTAAGGAATAATTGAAAAAGACAATTCTTGACATGTCGAATTTTTGTAATCAATTTGTATTGATTTTGTTTCGGTGGATATATTTATGATAGCGTTAACCCAGCAACCGGACCTAATATAATATAATATACAACTAATAATATGCTTGAAACAAATGTCTTTTATATGACCATTTTTATTAATAAGATTTTTTTTCTTTTTCAGGTTGGTTCCTGTACTTGGCAAAGTTTTCTAAGCATGCATGGTAAATTTTATTTTACTCCTCGAAACGGTAATTATTAAAAATTACTTTTATACGTTTGGTCAGTCGGTTATTACTTTTTTTTTTGTTTAACTGTTTAACTATTGCTTGATTTTCTACTTTTAGGAGTTTCATTGCTTCGTCTGATTCTATGTTTGAATAAGCTTTTTTTTCTCTCTCTCTTTTGAATCATCTCTTTCCCAGGCTCTACTTTTTTTTTTTTTCTATGTGATGGCATTGTTGGTACTGTCAAGATCAATTCGCTCAATGAGTCTACTCAATTGGTCTTAATTACTAACAGTTCCGGTTGAATCGTACGAAACCCATTCTTGTGCTCCTCAATTTTTGCATCGAATGTTTAAATTTAACTTTCGGCTCTCTGTTGTACCATCCTATTGGATATCTCATAATTCCAACAGCAACCGATCTTGCAAAAATATAGCATAAACTTTTAAGAAATTAATGTTTTAAACTTATCAAATTTTATATGATGAAAGGTGCTTCAAAAACATTAATTAAATTGGGTTTCTCATGCAGTGGAACAACATAATTCTACATAAGATATAGTAGTGCCAGAATGTTTGCGTGCTTCAAATTAACCGCAGAAACTTAAGCTGAAGTTGTATTTTTCTGTACACCAATTTTTTAGCAAAGTGCAGATTGATTCAAATTGGTTTCAATATATGAATCCTCGAAAATTAACCACAATTATCTTGTCCTACTCCCACATAGACTGGATAAAACTGATACAATTTAAGAAAATGTATTATTCATATTTTTTTTTTTGGTGTATACACTCTAGTGAATTATGGAATTATCACCACCCAAAAGTGATAAGTAAAAAAAAAAATATTGAAAAGCGTGAGCAGCAGACTTCACTAAGGTCGGTTTTCACTTAAATACAAAATCGAAAATATCAAAATGGCGGGAGCGAGAGAAAAACGCTGAAACCCTCAAAAGTCACTTCTCTATCACTAACACAATTCATATATAAATTTTAAAATCTCTAACTCAATTTGGAGGTGCTATCGAGGGGCGAGAAACCTCCAATATTGAAGAAAATAAACCCTGGCTAATGTCGTAGAAGTCGCCGAATTTTTTATTGAAATTTATCCCCACTTACATAGTACTGTTCTGTCTAGAAAAAAACAACAAAATAATTAAGGAATTTCAGCTCATGGACCTCAAGGGAGCTGCAGGAGTTGTCCAAATGTAGGAAAAATATGCACACATATTTCTAGGGGTTATTTCTAGAGGTTCTATTCTAGGGGTTACAAAACAGATATAAAATGCATTTTATGCATTGGGGTTCACCCACACCTCCCTCCAATGACTTTCGATACAGTGAAGTGGTCTATTATAAAATACGTCTAAAAAGTCAATTTTCTCGTAGTCGAATTAAGATACTTAATATAATATTATACTTTTTTATATTATATTTTTTTCAAAATGTAATTTAGGAATGGCGCTGTATTTTATTAATCCTTTTCCTCTGATATAATTCGTTGACGACCCGTTTCCCTCCCTAATCGTCCTTATTTCTTTTTTGTATGTTACTTTAACATGATTGTTGAATATGGAGTCTTTTATATATTGCTCCACTGGCAACTCTTTTAATAATGAATACAATCAGTAGTTTCAAAATGATATTCAATAGACAAGTGTAAAAGAAAGAAAAAGCAGGAAGATTTGTTGATGTATGGGATTTATCTAATTTAAAAGAATTTATGGATGTACATCAGTTTAAATTTATTAGTCTTACATTTTTTCAGGTATAAAGTAAGAAAGGAGTAATAAAAATATTTTCAGATAAAGATTATACTACTTGGTTAACACATAAATATAAGGTTGACTAGAAGAAATATAACATGTATGAAAGAAAACCTCAAAATGTATATCCAAGCAAGGAACTTTCCTTGACATATTTTATAACAAATGATTGATGTCTGAAAATTTTGCTGATTTTTAAATTCTGTTGAAAACAGAGATGTTCTTTTTTACTGGTCGAGTGGAAAATTTCATTATTTAAATTAATAAACAAAAAAGAGTATGAATAGGCAGGCTAATGGAATGATCTCTGTTTCAGACATTTTAGAACCCAACGGGTATATTTCGTTCATCGAATTGCCTCATGGGATAAAATGAGGATTTATTTCCGGAATCCTGTCTGCATTGGTCCGTGGCTAAGTCGCGTCCAATCAGCTTAGCTCGCAGCAAAACGTGACTTTATTATTTTTTTAAAACTACTCGAGCATTACCATTCGGAATCTGATTCATTCATCAAACCCAACTCTATTGCAAACAGCTAGAGCGTACCTCTGTAAGCAACTTGGTGAATCGGGAACTATGTATTACTTTTTGAAGAGAATAATGCTCTGTCCCATACATCAAATTCGACCCAATTGAACTTCAAGAACTTACTCCTATGTATTGAATTTTATTCCGGTGAAAGGAATGGTTTGGTGATGTCTTGTATTCAAGAATTGTCCGCAGTATAAAAATAAAATAATTCCAAAATAGATTCCTAACCGACACTTGATGGGTTAAAAACATTAAGCATGGTGAATTATGTATCAAGCATTAGATGTATTTGTTAATGTTTAACATTAAAATTATTAAAAATAATTTAGTTCAAAGTAGTTAAAATCATTTTTAAATCTATAGCTAAATTTTAAATTTGATTACTAAGAAGATAAATTAAGTGAATAAAATTAGATACTTCTAAGCTCACAGAAATAAGTGAGTTTTTATTTGTCCAACCCCTTCGCATGTGCCCATTAATCATGAGGTATTGTGTTCGAAGAACTGCGCCGCGGTTGCCAAATGATTAGTAAGGTTCTTATTATTACATCTTACGCGAGTTTTTAAAGTGAAAAATAATTCTATTTAGTTAATTTAAATTTAAATTTAATAATTGTAAATTTATTTTTATTTAAATAATCCTAAAGGCACCGATTTCTTACACTTCTAGGCTCCTTACTTCCTTGAAAGTGGTATACATGATTCTGGCAAACATTTCTAGTAAAGGTACTGTCACATCACCACATTATAGATCTCGGTTACGGTGGGCCTGAGTTTACATAAAGTATGAATATGGCAATTTCTTATATTTTTCTTAAAATTGACAAATCGTCTTATTTTGTATTGTTTTTGCGGTATAATATTTTAAAAAATGTATTTTTGCTAACATAAAAGCCCTCAGGTGGTTACACAAGTTGCTGGTAGATCAGAAATAGTGCCTATTAGTTTGACCTAATATTTGAGGGCTGGCTACTTTTTAGGATGATAAAAGTCCAACTATTAAAATTTTTTATGTTAGAAATTTTAAGCTGTGCTTTTTTCATTATGGATGTGCGATATATTTCACTAAATGATGACATTATATCCTTTTCGGAAGTGTAGTATTAGGAAACATATTTTTTTATTCAATTTTAAAAATTACCAATAATAATGATCAAGATGATAATAAATTAATGTAGATATGAGACAATTCTACAAATTTTATTTAGCTTGGAGACCAAGCCTTTAGAAAAATAAAATTTTTCTTTATCTATAATAGGGGTTCCCAGACTGTAACTGCATACCACTCACTACCTGATCTTAACATATTAGTATTAAGGATATCTCCTTAAAAAAATAGAAACTGATTTACAAAATTAACAAACAAAACGATATAAAGGACTGTTAATTTGCTGAAGAAGATAGTGAATAGAAAATAGAGTTCAAACATCCAAAATCAAAAGTTTATCAATTTCACATTACGACAACAACAAACAGTAAGAAAACTGAAAATAAACTAAAAATTCGGAAAATAAAAGTGTATCCATCAAAAGTATGAAATTTGGATATTGTTAAGAAAAGCATCAATATTTTCCAGTTGGAAACATTTTGTTTTATTTAGAATTAGAACATCAATGTGATGCTTGATGGAGCTCAGCTTGATTCTTAAATGTTGAGGCTTTGATTGGTGTCGTCAACATTTTTATCAATTGCCGATCGTGTCTATTCTTCTTGTAATTGATACATTCAATTATAATTTCAAAAAAATTTTCATCCCTCATTGAACATGTTACAAAGATAATTTTATACATGATTTTTTCCTTTTTTTCGTTCCTCTCAAATAAGAATTTTTCTATTATGGTTTAATTGAAATAATTGATTAATTGCCAGCAGTATGCGTTCATATATGTGTATGTATATATATATATAAGTTATGTGACCACGAGTTAAAACTGATAAAAAAAAGTAAAAGGTTATAGAAAGAACACGCACAGAGACTCAATCAATACTGCTTTATTCCTCTTAATAATCCTCCTTATATACATTTGTCATTGTTTAAATAGTAGATTTGGGTATTAAGTACAATAGTGATATGCTCCAGACTATAACTCCCCCCCACCAGTTTACGTAAATTCCTCGTAAACTTCTTTAAAAAAAAAATAAAAATAAAAATAAAATCAAATAAAACAATTTTTCTGTTTACCCTAACATTACATCAAAAGAAAATATACATTTGATAAAATATACCTTATATGTATATATAAAAAAAATTAGATCACAAATTTTTCTAGTCTACTGACATCTTACTACTAAAAAAAACACAGAACAATACACAAAAACAACAAAAAAAAACTTTCTTACAGTTATCTACCTAAAAAGAAACGTAAACGAAACCTTTGTGGCCATATAGCCATTTAACACACTTGCCACACTCTCGCGCACTTGGTTTCACAAAGCAACATTAAGAGAAAAAGAAAATATATCAAAAAAAATAAAAATTTTATTATGTACACATTTGTTTGTGTGCCTGCGACGAGGGTACTCCAGCTTCCTACGGTGTTGCTATCATTGGGACCTTTAATTGCTCGATGTGAACTGTCCTACGTTTGGTGGGTTTCTTAACACTCTCAATGGTGACAATGTTGTGCTCTCTAATTACCACCACCCTGAATGGCCCCTCGTAAGGCAGTAACTCCTTACCTCGATTAGTGCCTAACTTTCTGTACACTATCGTCCCAATTTTCACCTCTCCCATCATGTCCCTGAGGTTGAGATTGCCTCGTGCAACCCTTTTGCTTTTCTCTTTCTCTATCTTCTCCCGGACTTTTACCCACAATTTCTCCCTCTCAATAGTATTATTGACTACCTCCTCCTCGTCCGCTGTCGTGCCCCGATAGTCCCGCCGATGACCGCGGAATCCGAAAAGTATTTCGAATGGCGAAAAACCTGTTGCTGTGTGAATGGAATGGTTGTATGCCACTATAGCTTTCGCCATCGCCACGTCTGGTTCCAGCCCCTTATCCGTTTGGTACACCCTCAGGTGGTCGCTCAACGTGCTGTGCAACCGTTCGATACTTCCTCTACTCTTGGGATGACCGGGGGTGTTGAGATGCACGTCCAGAAGTTTCATCTCCGATCTGATGCTGGCGTTATCGAACTCTCTTCCTCCATCGGACGAGATCCGATCGGAAACTCCATAGAATTGGAACCACATATTTAGGGCCCCTAATACTGCTTCTGACGAACGTTCCCGAATCTGATATGCCATGGCTGTTTTGCTAAAAAGATCGATCATGGTGACCCATTTATATCCCCTCCACGTGAAGGTATCAATCTGGAGATCGCTCAGCGGTGCATTAGCGGTGGGTGTCTCCTCTTGTCTCCCCCTTGGTGGTCGTCTATCATATTTTGTGCTAAGACAGACTTCACAACCCCTTATGGTCTCGTCGATCGTTTTTTTCATGCCCCACCAAAAATACCGTCTTCGCAACGCTTGCAATGTTTCTTGCACGCCGCGGTGGTTTGTTTTGCCCTGATGGTATGCGAGCGTTACCTCTCTCTGTTGTTCGGCATCTCTAAGTGTCTGGACCATCAATTTACATCGGACAAATGTTCTATCAACCCCTATTCTCTCGGATCGCCATATGCGTTTAATTTTCTCCCAAATGGTGGTGTTCCCGACATAGAGGTGATGGGTTCTTCCAGGTTTGGATGCATCCTTCAGCGCTCTGCAGATTTGGTCGTCTCTAGCTCCCGGCTGCGACCAGATGATCGTGATCCGACTATTCCCGTACCGCGTATATTCAATTTTCATCAACCAGGAGGTCCTGGTTTTCCAGATAATTTGTCGATGCTTGTCATTGACGATCTCCTCTAATTCTTCCATATCTGTCGGTCTTTCGTCATTCGGGTTCTCATCCTCTGAAAGTTCCTGTCCTTCGTCTGTCGTGCCATGCTCTCCCTCCCCTTCTGGTGTCCACTCTCGCAGAAATTGCCTCACGTTCCTGGATGGTTCCCCTTCGTCTTCCTCTATTACGTTTACCGTTATCGCGCGGGATAGCCAATCCGCTACCACATTCTCTTTGCCCGGCTTGTATACTATGTCCATGTTGTATTGGCTTAGGAATTCTTTCCACCGAGTAACCCTCGCGGAGGATTCTTTTAGCTTCCCAACCCATTGTAGGGGTCTATGATCCGTATGTACTCGGAATTTTCTCCCGAACACGTAGGGCCTGAAGTGGTCAATGGCCCACACAATTCCCAATAGTTCTCTCTCGAGGGCGCTGTACCTAGTTTCTGTTTCCGTGAGGCGCCTGCTCGCGTAAGCTACGGGCCGTTCCCCCCCGTCTCCGTCTTGGGATAACACCGCCCCCAGCGCGTACTCGCTCGCATCCGTCGTGATTGTGAACAGTTTTTCGAAATCCGGGAACGCGAGTACCGGCTCCATCTGTAACCTCTCCATGCATTTCCGGATGTTATCTTCTACTGCTGCAGTAACTATTATTTTCCGCCCTTTCTTTAGTAGATTATTGAGAGGTACTAAATACTCAGCCATTTCCGGCACGAACCGCCTGTAATAATTCAGCGTCCCCAATAGCCTCTTAATACCTTTTACATCTCTGGGCACCGCTATCTTCCGTATGGCCTCAACTTTGTTCGCATCGGGTCTAACTCCTTCTTTCGAAATGGTGTGCCCTAGAAAATTTATTTGTCCCTGGCCCAATAATGACTTGTCCTTGGATAGTTTTAGTCCAAATTGTCGCATCCTGTGAAGAACGCTCTTTAAATGTTTCACGTGCTCATTCTCGGTTTTACTAAAAACTAAAAGATCGTCCATATAGATTTGGCATACGGATTCATCTATACCCCTTAAGAACTCATCCATGAGGCGCTGGAACGTGATGGGAGCGTTTTTTAATCCAAACGGCATCCTCGTGAACTCATAGTGTCCTCTTTCGAACGTGAATGCCGTCTTGGGTTGATCTTTCGGATGCATTTTTATTTGATGGTACCCTGCCATTAAGTCCAATGTGCTAAATATCGTTGCCCCGCTCAGCCTGTCTAAAATGTCCTCGAATCGGATATTTTTCATCGATCGCGTTCTCATTCAGTTTCCGGTAATCTATTACCACCCTGTATTTTTCCTCGCCCGGCGCGCTCTTTTTCCTCACTGCCCACAAAGAACTGTTGTAGGGAGATGTACTATCTATGATTATCCCGTGTTTCTTTAAATTCTCTATCTCTTCCCGGATGTGGTGACGTAACGCTTGTGGGTATCTCCGCTCCTTGACGTAAGTCACTCTCTCTTGTTTTAGCGGGATTTCATGTACTGTCTTTCCCGTCAACCCGCAAGGAGTAACTGTTGCATGCAGGTACTTGGGGAGTAACGCCCCCACGGGTTACCACCGTTCAGTACACCATGCATACTCACCAGAACAGTACACAAATCACTTACTCTCAACATAAGGTCAACTACAGTACACACCCTAGGGCCACCTCCCCTAGGAGATTTTTCCTACCAGGAAAGGGTGTGTTCGGTTACCCTAAGGGGCAGCCCCCCGACCGTACTAGGACTGGACAGGCCGATACCCTGCCCATCCGAATTTTCAAATATCACGAGTCATGGAAGAAATATAGCCGGACAGCTTTTATGGAATTCGACATGGCGAGGAAAAGGAATTTTACGACTGGCAACTTGGAACGTGCGAGGATTGAGGGGGAAGGAGTGCGAGTTACTGGAAGAGAAAGATAAGGCAAAGGTTGATCTGCTGGCTATTACTGAGATCAAGAGAAAAGGAAAAGGCGAAGAGAGAATAGGAGATAATATTTTACTCTACTCAGGGACCACTGAAGAAAGGATAGCCAGCAGAGGTGCAGGTTTCATGTTTAAGGAAGCCTTAATGAATACAGTGATTAAAGACTGGAAATTCGTTAGCGATCGGCTGATGGTGGTTGATTTAAAAGAAGGAGATGCCTTAAAGTCTATCATCGTAGTGTACGGACCGAATGATAATGCCATAGCCACTGAGAAGGAAGAATTCTTTGACTGTATTCAAAGAGAAATAGATGACGCACACGGTGAACCAATTGTCGTCGGAGACCTAAACGGCAGGGTTGGAAGAAATTCACAGTTGTGGCCGGATGTTTTAGGTGTACATGGAGAAGAATTTAAAAACGATAATGGAGAAAGAATACTCCAATTGTGTGCCAGCAATGGAATGATTGTCGCTAATAGCAAATTCCCTCATAAAAACGCACATAAATTTACAAGAGAGGAACCAAACAGGAACGAAAAGTCTGTAATAGACTATTTTCTAGTTAAGAAACATTCTCTCAAAGATTTGATTGACGTGAGAGTTAAAAGAGGTTTTGAAATTGGAAGCGACCACTACCTATTAAAGATGGATACGGTATGGAAAGGAGAGAGAAAAACTGGAAAGAACGCAAGAAGGATCCAACCAGAAGTGGTGAAGGCACATAGGTTGAAAGAAGAAGATGAAATCGCTACCTATTACCAGGAAGAAATAGAAAGAATGGCCAGTGATTTGGACTACCCGTGGGATTCGGATGACGTAGAAACGAGCTGGTTTTACTTAAAGAAGATAATTTTGGATGCAGCAACATTGGTTTGTGGAAAGAAAAGAATTGGAGGCCAACACAAGAGAACAGCATGGTGGTCTGATGAGGTTAAAAAAGTAATAAGAGAAAAGAAGACCCTCTGGAAAGAATACCTCGAGCACAAAACACCGGAGAACTACGAAAAGTACAAGAGGAAAAGAATTGAGGCTAAAAATAAAGTTATAGAAGCCAAGAGGATTACCTGGACAGAGTTTGGTCGAAAATTAGAATCCGATTTCCACCAAAATCAAAAGTTATTTTATCGAGTCCTCAAGGGATTAAGAAAGGAAAGAGCACCAATCCTGAAATTCGTCAAAGATAAGGAAGGAAACATTCTCAGGCAGAAGGGTGATATAATGGAAAGGTGGAGGGAGTACTTCCAAGATCTGTTGAATGAGAATGGACAAACGCCCTCCATAGATGAAGAGAAAAGAGAGATAGGACCCTGGGAAGAGGATGATTTTATTGATGATGACGAACTGGAAGAAGTACTCTGTAGTATGAAACTCGGGAAATCCGCAGGAAGTGACGGAGTAACTCCTGAAATGCTAAAATACATGGGGGCCAAAGGAAAAGAAATTTTGCTGCATCTGTTAAACTTAGTGTGGAAGCAAAAGAAAATACCGAAAGATTGGGAAGTAGCCGTCATTGTCCCTATCTTTAAGAAAGGAGATAACAGAGATTGTAACAACCACCGAGGTATATCTCTCTTAAGCGTACCAAGTAAAATTTACTCTAAGATTCTAGAAAAGAGAATAAGAAGAAGAATCGAAGGATTGCTTGAAGAGGAACAGTACGGCTTTCGAGAAAATCGTAGCACCCAAGACCTTATCTTTGCTATGAGACAGGTCTTCGAAAAAGTACTTGAAAAAGAAAGGGAAATGTCCGTGTGCTTTGTTGACCTTAAAAAAGCCTTTGATCGAGTAAGAAAGTCAGATATCTTAGAGGCCTTAAGAGAAAAAGGGATCGATCATGGTCATATCCTGGCGGTTGAGAGTCTTTATAAGAAAACACGAAACGTGGTAAGATTTGCCAACTGCACCTCTAAGGAAATCGAAACTACCATAGGAATCCGGCAAGGTTGTAGTCTCAGCCCACTTTTGTTTATCTTAGTTATGGACTCAGCTATTCGGAGGGCTAAAGAGAAAATGCGGAAATATCACCTAGGATTACTTGCATTCGCCGATGACATTGTCATTTTCTCCGACACTGATAGGAATCTTCAGTACAATATTAATAAATTGAAAGAAGAACTGCTGAAGATTAACATGATTATGAACCCTGCGAAAACAAAATTAATGAGGGTTGGGAAGAAACCCAGGAGAAACATGCGCGTCATCAGAGTCGAAGACGAAATCCTCGAACAGGTAGAAAACTTCAAATACCTGGGTGCGCACCTTAATGAATATGGATATATCGATTCGGAAGTGACTGAACGAATCGCAGCTGCGGGCAGGATGTTTGAAGCAGTGAAGAGAGGTTTTCTAAGCAGGCGAGAGGTGGAAAAGAAAACAAAAGTGGCTGTATTCCGATCGACATTTCTGCCTATTTTAACGTACTCGTCAGAATCATGGACGCTGACAAAGAAACATCGATCGAGAATACAGGCATCGGAAATGAGATTTCTCCGAAAGATCGAAGGAAAAACAAGAAGAGATAGAATACGCAACAACACCATCAGGTTGAACCTCAATGTTAAGTCGGCAAACGATATAATAGAGGAAAGTCAACTAAGATGGCTAGGGCACCTCCTGAGGATGGAACCAAGCAGAATCGCTAGCGAAACCTACCGAGTTAAAGTTGAGGGCAAGCGAGGAAAAGGGCGGCCAAGAAGAAAATGGGAAGATGAGGTAAAGAGTCACTTCCAGAGAAGAGGACTTCAATGGAATGACAGAAGGCGTCTTGTAGAGGACCGGCAGAGCTGGAGAGGGCTCTGTAGACTTCCTCCTCACACTGCTTAATGCGGTTCATAGAGGATAGACAATGATGATGATGATGTCTTTCCCGTCGCTCCCAATACGTCGCCTTCTTCGAAGAAGACATCTCCGTATTCCGTTCTTAACGTCTGTCTCCAATCTTCCGTTCTATTGATCGCGCCTATTCGCGCTTTTTGGTCCCTTACGAGAGTTTGACATTTGAACTTCTCCCCCCCTATCTTTATGTTCCATTTCCCACCGCTATGTCTAATCCTCGCGTCTACTTTCCCTAGCAAATCGCACCCTATAATAACCTGGTAATCCCGGGGCATACCCCCCACGATATGTACTTTTAAATTAGACCCCATAGCTCCCCATCTATCTAGCCCTATCTCTGCCTCCCCCTCTACTTCACATGGGCCACCCAGGGTGATTAATTTGCAGCAACATACCTGGATCTGGAGTGTCCTCCCTCCAGCACTCAGCTTTTCCAGCGCTTCTCGACACAGGATGGTGTTAGAACTCCCAGTGTCAACCAGACATCTCACTCCGCCTTCCACTTTAATTATAGGCAGACCGCTGTGTTTCCCTCTCACGTTATAACTTACTAACCTGCGGTCGCCTCTCTGCCGCCACTCTCCTCAGACTTCCTCTCGGTGCTTCTTTCCTCCCGATATTCGCCTCCAATTGCTCCTTCCGCTCCTCTGTCCGCTTTCATTGACCTGGTCCTCTACTTCCTCTTCTGATTCTGAATTCCTGGATGTTTCCGTTGATTCCGCTGATGATCCGCTCGGTCTCCGTGAGTCGTTTCTTCTCCGAACCCTTTGGGCGTTCATCTCCATTGGTTCCGGCTGTGCTGTCTCTCTCCTTCTGTAGATGTAGGCACTGCCTAGCGATGTGCCCTTCCGTCCCGCACTCAAAGCATCTGGTGCGTGGGCATTGGGCTACCAAATGTCCAGTTCTCCCGCAGCCGTGACACTTACGGTCTTCCTTCCTGCCGTTGTTCCTTGGCCTTGATGGTCCTGGTGGTCTTCTCTCTCCCAGTGTGCCCCTCTCTCTTCTGCTATCTCCGAACTCTCTCTTTTTCCAGGTAGTTTGTGTAATCCTGGGGCGTCTATATATCATCTTAGTCCACCCGGTCTCTTCAACTTCCATTCGGGCTTCCTCGTCTCTCGCGCTCGCATCCACCATTTCCTGCGCGCATTCAACAAAGGTCCGTTCTCTCGGCAGGCCTTCTTTCTTTCCTGTTTCCTTAGCCAGTTGTACCTTGAGGATTGTTGACAGGAAGACCATTCTGGCTTCTACTTCTTCCACACTCCACGTCTCCCTCATTTTCTCTGTGATTCTATTATACCGAGCTTGAAGCGTCCCTGCGTATTGCCCGCTCGACTGTCGTGGCTGTCTGACTTCACGGAACATCTGGAATATGTCTTCTTCCGGCGTCCATCGGCCTCCTCCGAACGCCTTCTTTAGTCTCTCTTTTACAACTACCCATGGCCTTTCCTCATCCGCTTGAATTTGATTTAATATGCTTCTTTTTATTCTGCATATTAGGGCTGCCTTCAATGCCTCCGCATCCTCTCGGCCCAACAGATTCTCCGACGCCTTTGCCTCTATCCTTGTTATTAGGCGGTCGCCTCCTTTTAAAAAATGGTTCAACTCACCTGTTTCTCCGGTGAATCTCTCCAGGTCCGATACCGCCTTCCTCAGGTCCTGTGATGTCGCTGTTTTGATTTTCAGCCATTCCAATGCATTCGCATGTGCTGCCGCCAGGGTGGTCTCTGGTAGAGGTGGGATCTCCGCCATTGGTGGGATATTATTCCATTAATACTGGTGGTCTCAGTATTTCATTGGTTGCCATCTTTCTATCTTCCTTTCCTGATCACGTCGTCCGGTCTCGAAACTGAAAACTCCGAAAAAAATAAATAAAATGGGTTTCGGAATGGTTAAGCTCAGATCGTACTTCGTCCCGGGTTTCGGCACCAGTTATGTGACCACGAGTTAAAACTGATAAAAAAAAGTAAAAGGTTATAGAAAGAACACGCACAGAGACTCAATCAATACTGCTTTATTCCTCTTAATAATCCTCCTTATATACATTTGTCATTGTTTACATAGTAGATTTGGGTATTAAGTACAATAGTGATATGCTCCAGACTATAACTTATATATATATATATATATATATATATATATATATATATATATATATATACATATATATATATATATATAAAATAGTTAGTGAACTGGTAGTTATGGAGTAACGCGCCTATTATCATGAACCAAAAACTTATAAATAGCTTCCTCATTTGGTTGATAAAATTAAAATATATGTTTCGAAAAATAATTGATTAAAAAATATTCATGAAATGGTGAATTAACTATAATTAATCTTACACTGATCATCCTAAATATAATACCTCACGATAAATTTCTGGCAAAAGTTTAAATTTAAGATTTTGGAGGTCGGTTTGTACAAATGTAAACGTAGAAAATAAATCCGAGACCACTAACAAAGTTCATTGAATATAGGTCAAGAGAATCTGAAAATAGTTGGCAGAGAACAGCCGCCAAAACACATTAAGTCATTGTTAAAATAAAATGACCACCAATACTCCATTTTAAATAAAATACCTCTGTTGTCAGTGTAACTCGGATCACTTCTATTTTCCCATTTGAAACAGATATCTCTCCTGTCAAAGGGTATTTGTTAGAAAGTAACAGATTAGTACAAAAAGTGAATGGCCATAAAAAGCTAGTGACTTTCGTCTCCTTTGTTACAAAGGTACAAAAAGTTTTTTTTTTCCTCCCTTAAGATCTATTGTTCTATTTGATTCAGCTCTATACAGGTACTTCCGACTTAATCCTCCGCTCCAGTGATTCTGGGTTCCCAACTCACGTTTACTGGCTACTTGAAGGTTTCGATAAAAACGATAGCTTTCTAGTGAAATATTTAGCTGTGTGTTTTTCCTTTATCCTATAGTAATATTACGCTCGAGAGTATTCAATATAGGGTTATTTTTTTTCTCCTTCCTTTTATTAAAATTGTTCTTAGCCTCTTTCCAAACGCAGCAATTTCACTATATGAAAATGTAATTAACGTTTTATTACCTCTGAAATATGTTAAAACAGGATGTTTTAAAAATGCATGCAAAAAGTAAATCATTAAATATTACCTCCACGGTTGTAGGAAAAAAAAATGTATATACATAATATATATATATATATATATATATATATATATATATATATATATATATATATATAAGATAAGTTCCCGCGACTCGAAACTGATAAAAAAAAACAGAGAAAGGAAAGGGGAGCAAGAAATAACACTCACGAGATCTGAAATGATACAGCTTAATTTCTCTTAGTAATCCTGTATATATACTATCTGAGTTATGTTTACATTCAGGCTTAAACTTAGGTCTTACATTGTATTCCTCCAGACCTTAACTTATATATATATATATATATATATATATATATATATATATATATATATATATATATATATATATATAT